>JAOEJH020173517.1:0-19029 GCA_025448215.2 Palythoa grandis
GAGAACATTTTTGTTTTCACGTTCTCGTAGTCCCGAGAACTTTAAAAAAGGTCTTTTCACGTTCTGATTTGAGCGACGACGTGCAGGTGCTCAGCACGATACATTCCAACGTGCAGTTATTGTATTTACTATTGTTCCTTGCCGTCGTCGTCGGCGTTGCGGTCCTCATTGCTTAAAGTCCCTATTGATGTAAAACGGTTGAATGTCATATTTCTAAAATCGACCGAGCTGCGAGTTTAAAGCAATGGTTCATTATTTGAAAAAAGGCGGGAAACATACGTCGCCAAACTAGTGACACAATATTACAAGCAATGTGATTGGTTAAAAGTATTCAAATTGGGCTTTTTCATTGGATCATTCTATCGTGAAGTGGTATCCTGTCACTTCACTGATACCACTTTTTTTCATTGACATGGTTTTTATTCACGGCTTTATCATGTGGATATCTACCATAAATGTTTAATAAAAACGTTTTCAAAACACTGTTTGTACATAGCCTTTATTCATCGCACTAGTAATTTCTTTTTTTTATCAAGCTGTTAAGTTTTCCAAACCGTGTATGGTGTAAAACAATACAGACATCTGTATGCGTGTATAATCAAATTGTTTTTAATCTCTTTTATTAATTAATCTTGATAGTATATAATAATATGCAGAGAGAATACATCGACGCTTGCGTTTACGTGTTTCTCATTTGTATGACTGTATTTACATTGGCCTTAAGGCAAAAGCCATCTGCGCGTGTGGAGCGCAAATGGGACAGTGCCGACAACACACTCGGTTTTTATTTTTAGGTTTGTACACGATTCATTCGTTTTGCTCGCTTCTTATGATTACGTATGAATATCAAAAGAAACATCTCATATGGAAGATTAAAACAATTTATATGAAGATTTTCAACACTTTGTTCCCAAGAACTTCCATAAAACAAAGTTATTAGCGTGCAGTGCTTATGAAATGTGGCAAATTTTAAAGTAGATTTCAAGGTTGCTTTGTTTTGTATTGAATACACGGTTAGGCTGTAATAGTTCCTTTTAAATTTAATGCTTCGTTAGTCTACATAGACGTCATTTCTGTCCCGTGTGGAATTTTTCACAGCTGAATTACAAGTTTTCAAAAGAATTCTTTCTGATTGAAAGCGCATGGGGGGCACTTTGCCCTCCAGTCAAGCGCAGATTCAACAGCTGATTGATAGCAAAGAATTGGACATTTGTTTCTTTTCATCTTTTGTAAGCTATATACGGTCACGAGGCAACATAAGAGAAACGAAAACAAAAGCCATTCACAAAGAAAGTCCTGAAGTGCATAACCAGTCGATTCAACTAATTATCTATAAAAATAAAGTTTTAAGCAATGGGGAAAGAGAATGGTAAAAATGACTGAAACAACGAGTTTTCTTTTTAAATTATTCATTCTATCTTATTTCATTTGCATGAAGTCGTGCGAACAGAAAATGTCTAAGAAGTCTTCATTCTTAATGACAAATCAACAATGCACTGGGAACAAAAATTGAGTAAACGTATATTGCGGAATTATCCTCGTCCACAGAACTCCCAAACTGGGCTTTTACGTAGATGGAAGCAATCCCTTCTGCTGATATTGGGTTTGGTAGACAAATGTTGCCTCTGTTGCAGTTTTTCTTGACATTTCTGCTGCTGCAGCTAAGATGCCCGCTCTCAAGACCGCCTTCACATAAACGCGCGCAACTTTTATAACTTACTTTCTCCAGCATTTTCCTCTGATTTAGCACCACTATGTTTGAGAACTACAAAATGTTAAAGTTTTGAAGAAGTTAAAAAAATATCAGGAAACAATTTGCAGAAGTTACTTTGCACACTAATCCACATAAAGGTGATGCGTTAATGTGATAATGTTGTATACAGCTATTTCTAAAAAGGTTGATATCTGAAATAGTTATTGCCGTGACAGAAAGGAACTTTGGGTAGCAAAAAATGAGCAGTAGATTGATCATACTGTAACGATGATGATAATGATGATGATGATGATTAATGATGACGATAACGATAATGATAAAATAACAGACGCACCAAGCACGTGTTTGCTGCACCACACAACGGTGACAGCGCCATTGAATTTTTAGTCGTCAAATTGAAAATGGAGCAAGAATTAATGATCGTTCGAAAGTATTAAAAAAAACAAGCAAGCAGGAGCACAATAGTTTCCGTTGAAGGGATGTTCCACGTTTTGACGATGTTAACGACTTGTAAATGGCCACTATTTTAACTCCCATAATTCCTTTCAGTCATGCTATTGACTATTGCAGATATCAACCTTTTTCGAAACAGCAGTATGTAAAATAATGGTTTAGATCATCGTAGACTGTTCAATATTAGGGTGCTTATCAACGTTTGGCAAATATGATACTCCCATTTATAGCCTCATTTTCACCGATGATATTCCAACGACCCTGAACGGCGTCCTTGGTATTTCTTCTCTCCTTGGCTAACGCTTCTTTTCTTCTATTCCGCAAATTTTCACATTCCAACAGGGAGAGGATCATCACTCTTTTGTTTAACTCGTATAAATATTTAATATGATTTCTCTATAAAATAAACTCTATTGTCCTGCGACTGCACTTCTTAACCGCCTCTGGAAGTCGTGGTAAAGGAGATTTCCCCCTTCAGGAACCCGGTACATAAACATGTCTACAGTCATCAGACATAACGCTTTGCCGTTCATTTGAAACCTGTCAGGCTTGACTTCGCCTATTCTGTAAATCTCTGATGTCCATCTGAGCCACTGTTCAACATCTTCTCGTGACCAGTCCCTGGGATCTGCTGGCAATCGACACAAGTTAGCGTTAATCAATTTGTTGCAGTACTGTAAACGCTTTTTTGTAGGAAACAGAGTTCGTACAACTTCAAAATTCCAAAAACCAGGGTTTTCCAGGAGTTTTGGCTGCTTTTTCCCAAGACTTTGCCAGGGCTTTTTGACCCAGACAAACTCTAAAAATCAAGAGGATATTGTTAATTTTGATTGTCATCTACAAAAATAAATGACGAAATCCATTATTTTTCAAAAAACGTTTTCTGGCATTTTCCAGGGCTTAGACGAAAATTTCCAGGGTTTTCCAGGATTTCCAGGGTTTTTCAGGATTTTCAGGGTTTTCCAGGATTTCCAGGGTTTTCCAGGATTTCACAGGGTTTTCCAGGATTTCCAGGGCCCGTACAAACCCCGAAGAACAATGATACTTAAAAATTGGATTCAATATGGCGGATTCCAGACCAGTTGTGGCCGAACAAGAAGAACATTTTCGAAGGCAAGAAGACAACTCAAGTTAAATCGCGTAAATTTTTTTGCAGAGAGTATGTAAAATTGCCTCTAGAAGACGAAGATAATATTGTATACTGCCTGCGATCATGCATACTATCTAAAGAAAACGAATAAATAGAAGCTGCGAAAGAGTAAAAAAGGGGCAGTCGAAAGTTCAACTTCAAAATAAGTTTGGTTCCCTTTTAGTGGTCAGACGCTTTACCTCAGTTCAGAGCTACAGGAAATGGATATACTCTTTGTTGAATAGGCCATTTCCGTGTTGCGCTCCACGATTTAACCGCTGAACAGCTCGATAATGGTCTCATTTTGCATGTGACGTGGAGATACTTCAAATTACTTCCTATGATGAGGGCTGTTTACTACATGTACCACAAGAATTTTCATGGTATGTTTGTCAAATGTGATATTAAATAGACGAACAATAACGCCAGTAAGAAACCACGGCAAAAGGCCAATCATGAAAGCTGCCAAAATCTGGCATCTGGGCTTCGAAGCCGAATTCCTTAAGTTTGATTATACTTTCACGTGTAAAAGTAGCTTTAAAATAATGTTCTTATTGGTGGAACAGCTATTTTCTGGCACGTGACATGTTTCGCATTTCTAAAAACAACCTTCTCTGATACCTTTAATAACAATACCTTATTTACTTGATATCCATAGTTTTATATGTTAGTATAGTATATAATTAGTTTTGTTCTTCTTCTGAGAAACAGTAGCTTGAAAGATCAAAATATTTCTTTCATAGTAAATTCCAAGTTGCAAATTTACGCATCATTTATTAACTTATGAATATATTGAGCCTAGCACTTAGCAGGATATATACCCGGTGTTCCATCCACGAGACTCAAGTAAAGTTCCCCACGCGAGTTCCTGTAGCTCAGTGGGTAGAGCGTCTGACCGGTAATCAGAGGATCAGGGGTTCGATTTAGTCTCGTGAGGAACTCAGAAGTTTTTCTTCTGAGAAAAAGAAGCTTGAGACTTCAAAACATTTTTTGTTCATAGACTATGCTCTAGACAAAACGAAGCCCAACTGTTTCCGAATATTCAGAGCCAGAGGGATGCGTTTAAGTAGTATATGAATGTACTAACCATAACCGTAACCATAATCATATTTATATAACTGCAATCATAAAAGACATAATAGATATATTTATTTCATTCGATTTTTAAGACCTATTTGAAAATTTTCCGACTGCTTCCCAAAAATGTTTTCTGTGTGTCCGGTCGATCTCCCAGACAAATACCGGCTTTTTTTGGATAACTTTCTCGAAACGCCCAGAACCACCCAGATTCGTTTCATCAGTTTTAAATTTCACAATCCTTAAACTAGTCTGTCTGGCAGCACAAGTTTTTTAACGTTCCCTAAAATAACATTATAACTCGTGTTTTAAAAATACGATCACGAAAGATAAAGTTTTTTTGAAAAAGCAAGTTATAGGAAAGAATATTCGAATCACCGCAGTGCCAAAAGTGAAGGTAAAAGTATATCATAGCATCAAAACAATTTAGATTCGCTAATATTGGTCGTGCAGTCGTTCTGTTTGCAATATTTAGAAGCATCGAGACAGTTGCAAACAATAGGATACCAGAACTGATTTAATGGCATGGGATCCACCCTTCAGTCTTTCGCATCAATCTGAAATATGCCGTCTACACTTTGTTTTGTTAGTCGAAAATCACTGACAACCCAAATAAGGCTATTTTGTTTTGTAAAACATGTATAAATGTTATGACTCAATATCTTAAATAACAAGTCTTTGGCGAAGAATTTTAACTGCGAGTACAGGTTTCGTGACATGATTTCAAAATTGTTTTGTGAGCCTGTCGCAAATACCAAACAAAAGAAAGACTGGCTGGAAATATTCCAGAGAATTACTGGACAGGTGATTGGAACATAGAAAGCTTAAAAATCCAATGGAGTTAAGCTGTATGTTTATCAAATGCGGCAAGAAACCATAACAATAATTAATTCCGATTAGGTAATTAGTTTGAAACGACAATATTGTTTTCACTTACAGAGCTTAATTGTTGTGATCACAGGAAGTAAACTTTGTCGCGCATATCGATAATTCTGCTCGCTACGAAGACTTGACAGACAAACCGGAAACCGCGAAATGTAGCCGTTATTTTCTATCTCTATCTGTAAAGGAAGTCCAACCAAACTTCTTCTCCAGATTCTTCAGGGTTAAAAAAAGAACTAGAAGCAGATTAACTGAATATTTTACTTTTACTGATTTCGCTCATCAACTAAACGTGATAATAACAAACTCCAGTCGTCCATTCATGATATTCCTGAAGCAAAGATTCTATTCCAGCGTATAACTAGTAGTTCCAACGTTGAGACTTCTTGATGGTGGTTGTTTACGATTTCAGAATAGACAAATTATCAAAGAGCTTCAAAGACTTTAAGACAAACGAAGTTACTAGTTGATAACTCCTTTTTAAAATCAAGTTACACCACTGGAGAAAGTTATCAACGAAGAAAGAGCGCCTTAATGTCTCGGTTGAGCTGATATAAAAACTAAAACGAAATCATCAAAAAAATTAGTCCCTGTAGGCTGTATTCGTGAGATAGGGTGTAATCAATGGCTGCATATGGTACTTTATATGATATCGTTATAATTTACGGGAAGTAAGTTCATTCATTCCCGATCCCAACGGCCAGCGTCAAAAATCAACAAAAATGCCAAGGGCAAGGGCAAAAAGTTCGTCTACCAGACAAAAATAAACGATGAAAGCAACCTACCATCGGGTAGAGGATCCATGTAAATTCCTTCTCTTTCTCTTTTTTCTTCTTTTATTTTGATTACGGTAGGTTGCATTTTGTCGAGAAAACGTGCGTGCTCAAATGAGTTTGGTCGTAGAGGGACGGGATAAGCTAGAGATGGATCCAACCTGCAGTGAAATTAAAAGCAATTAATACATCTTTGTTAGATTAATCAGTGTTTAGATTTTAGCTTTTTACGTCCATCCATTTCTTTGTATTCCTCCGGCTCTGTTTTTACTATCGTTTTGGACTTGGTGTAGCAGTGAATTTCCGATTATGAAAATTAAAGAAAGCTTTGTTACCTGTGTAGATTGTTAAAACTAAGATTTTCTTGAAGTCCCGTCATATTTGAAACTGCTAACATGATTAAACGTTTATAAGGGCCTTTTACTAAATCTAAAATTAGGTAGTAAGCAAAGTTTTGATTTTAAGGCCCTTATAAAACTTTCGACAAAGCAACCTCAATCGCTAGCGGAAATACGAAGATGTCAGCAGAACGCTTTTATATGGAGGAAGGAAGTTCTTTGTGCGTCGTTAATGTTTTAAAAATATTACCACCAGTCTAAATTATCCGTTCACCCACCTTCCAGAAACTGCGTCGTAAAGTTTTGGATCTTGACTCAAACAATTATGATTTGGCGGAGAGAGAATTTCAAACATGTTGGCCCGTGCGTTATGGGGACATCGAAACTTTGATTTGAAAGTTTTGCAGCGCACGTAAGAAATGCGAGTGACCTCATGCCCTGGAAATGATTTGAAAGGAACTCTAACAATATCAACACTGCGGCTTTTGTTTATACCCTTGACTGACACCTTTTACATAGCCTCAAGCAAACAAACAGCTACTGCAAGAGCCTTATCACGTACGTTTCGAACAACTAACAACACAACACACTTTTTACTTACTCGCACACCGATGAGATTTTTCAAAACGTGCTGACTCGAGAGAGTTTCTAGCTTCGTTACGTATAATGCCGACAAGAACTCAACCCAACAAGATATTTTCAATGAACTTAAAATGATGTCATCCTATATCATATTTTGGACCGAATGAGGAGTGGGCGTGTTGCCTTTGGTATGGGCCACTCACTGCTATCATTGTTTGGTAATAAAAAGAAAACATTTATTGCAACGGCTTCGTAATCCGCCAATGAACAATGGAGTTCATCACTATCACGGTAAACCTGCTTTTTAGTGTAATGTTTTTAAACACGTTTTCCAAGTATTTTGGCTTTTTCTTGAGTCAAATTTAACAGTCTTTGTGTGTGGTATTGCTTTAGCTTACAATGGTACAGAAAATGGCCTGTTTTTGCACTCGTGAAGCGCGTTCTAGCACAGCTGCTACATAATTCAAACAGGAAACGGTCGTTCTATAATCGGAAGCTGACCGGATAATCGTTCCATCGACCTTTTAAGGCAAAATCACGGAACTCCGATGTAATTAGCCAAACTAACAACCTACAAGTTTGGTTGAACAGCCGGCATTACTCGAAATCTTATCACCAGCTACCTCATAATCAACAGCTTGATGTTCTTTTGACCGACCTTTTTTGTTCAAGGTTAAACGGTTTGAATTTCTTTAAAAAATAAAAAGGCGCATTTAAGGTTGAGATTGTCAGTGAAAGTTAAAAAATCCAATTAAACTGCGTCTTTCCTATGTGGATTAAAGATGCTTTTGAACAACAAACTTTATTTAATACATCTGAAAACTGAGGAACGTGACCAGAGAGCAGAAAACACGAGGATTAACTTCTAATTAAAAACAACAGGGCCATAATTATAACGCATTTCTATATACGTAAATACTGGAACTTGAATTCATACGTACGATCTTACTAAATAAATTTAGTGACTTTTTTTTCAATTTCCGAAACTTAAAGTATAAACGTTTTTGATCTGTGAAGCAAAACGAAACTATAAAGTGGAGAAACTTGGTATTTTTATCAATTATAACAAATGAGGTGACTAAGCAAATTTATCAACTGAGCCAGCTACATCCGGTTCTTTTATTAGCACAATTAGCTTGGTTTGTGTTGCATCAGATTTACGTGCGCCCAAACAGAGTGTCGCAAAATATCCGCATGCCTTGTTTCTATTTCCGATTTTCTTGTTACTTAGGATCCTAAATTGTAAAGTTTAAGAATTCCCCAGTTCCCGCAGGATGGTTGTAGAACCAGCCTTCAAAAAGCTACTCAAAACAGACGTGATGAAACTCAAGGCTTATCGGAAGGAAATACTTAGTCTAATTGTTACGTTATTTCCTCCCCTTGTCAGGAACGTCATGACTTTTTCCGCAAAGTCCTCAAGGTAATCACGAGAGCGCGGCGCACACGCGGAATGTAGGAGAAAGACAATCCAGAAAGTATTTCAATTTAGCATCCGCCCACACAACGACAGCAAAAAGCAAATCAATGGCCAACTTGGGCCCAGAAGCGAAAGCAGAAAAATTGACGCCAATGAGATCGAAAAACAACAATAACAACAAAAATTTCTTTCCCAGGGTGGCTGAGTATTTGGGGTAAATCGTTTCTAAACAAGTGGGGAGTCTGGTTGGGAGAAATTTGACTCGTGCCAGGCCGACGGTGTCGTTCTTGCTATCATCCTGGAGTGTATGAAAATCAGCTATGGCCGGCTACTTATTCGATCTTTTGGCTAACTTTTTTCTTTTACAGGAAAAGTTTTATTGGATTATTTAACCATCTTGCTTTCGTGCTGAAGAGGATTTAGTGGCTCATGCACAGCTTGGGTCTCCTGTTTACGAATTTGGACATTCCAGAAGATTGTTTTCTGTTGAAATGAAATCTTCAACACAAGTAGTTTTTCAATTCAAAAAATGTTTTGTCGTTCGTCAGAGTAATAGCTTTGAAAACTGGGCTGGTGATTATTTTTAGAAAGAATATTTTTAAGTTACGAAAATCGGAGTTTCATATCGTACCTAATTTTGTTCCTTGGTGTCCGAATTATTCCATTATTTTTCTTACTTTAAATCTTAACATCAAACCATGAATTCACCGAGCTGTTCTTTTGTTAATATTGTATTTTTTCAGGTTTTTAAAAGCAAAAAACCAGAGCGTTTCATCAAGTTTCTACAAGTTTCTTCAAATCGCGAAACCTGAATGTTCCGGGATATTCTGGATTTGAAACCGCAAAAATGTTGTGTCGCTTGCTGTTTGGTTGCGGGAGGAAGTAAGTGTACGGTGAATGCTTTTATCTCAAGAGAGTAGAGACTGTTAATAATTTGTAATAACGAATAAGGTTATTTTACTATTACAACTAAAATCTAATCCGCGATGAAGAAGTATGAGGTCATGACTTGTGGCACGCGTTTACATGTCTTATGGGATTAATTTTATGCCAAATTTTGTTTTTACTTTTAAAACATCACATACTGTCAATCCAGTTTTAGAAATAACTTATTTTAGTTTTTGTTAATTATATAATTTTTCCGATAAGGCAACTGTAATGTTACTTTAGGTAATATCATGTACAATGGGAATACCTTAATAAAGTTGTTGTTGTTGTTGTTGTTGCTGACAAGCCGAATGTCACGATCGTATTTTTACAATAACAAAAATAACGTGACAGTTTAACGTGAACATAACATCACAGAAGCGTCATTATATTTCAGAACGTAAAAGTCACAGTCTATTGGCTATTGGAAACGGTTTAGCAATTTAATGACAAAGTCGTCTTAAGAAAAATCGATAGAGGTCAAAGCCAAAACTGCGTGAGCACGGCGGCTATATACGGGTTAAAAGCATTGTCGATCAGTAAAAAATGGACGATGATCGGTCATTCTCCACTGATCGTCACAGAGTGACTGACATTTCAAGCGACCACGATGTAGGAGTGATTCACTGCTCTGTTCAAAGCGAAAGATTCATCACAGTTATTATTTTGCTAAGATTCTTTTAACACGGAGAAACAGGTGCAATTAACGCTCCGTATTGGACTGTGTACTATTAGTATTACTTACTGCATAAGCACACACGGCGATAAGAGAAGGCGATTATCAAGATCTGGAGCTTTCAATCTTCTTGAAAGGTTTTGAAAAAAAAATTCTCCATTTCCAGTCTTATTGTCGTCTTTTTTGACACTATCATAGTTTACCCGGCTTATCAATATTTGATGCAAAATAAAAAGAAAACGCGTTCCGGCCATTTTATAACTCAAAATTCTCAAGTCAACATTGCAGCCAAGTGGTGAAGGATCCAGCAGGATCTAAACGTTTTAACGGCCCTAAAACTACAATCTAATGCTAAAACGACGACAAAACCCTTTCATAACAAAATAAAAAGGTGGAAATTGGCAAATATTCTGTCACGAAAATGTAATAAACCGAATTACAAAATTTCTCTCACTTTATTCTTTAATAAAGACGTTTACAGTGAAGCCATTATGTGTCAAGCCAACGCTCTACAATGCTTATTGCTTATTTACGCTGTAGATGATATATTTTTATAGTAAAATGAGCTTAACATTGTTTTTACGTTTTACTTTTTTTGCATTCGCTGTTTTGCTTTTTACCAACATACCACCTTTGAGCCGATAGTGCGCCAAAAAAAGCACGACACGTACTGGCATTATATAAATTGAGTTTTCATATAAAATGTCACTGTAACTTACATATTTCTAAATCTCCGTTGACATTCTCTTCGAAATACCCTGATGTTAAAGTAAACATATCAATCTGGAAAGACCTCTTTGGCATCTTCAAAACACCATTATAAAGAATACAATTTTCATTTCCAAAGTTTCCCGGTACCAGAGGAAAAAAAACTGGTTGAGGAAATTGTGGTTTTCCTTTGGGTGGTGTCATGTGGTGTCATCAATTTATGGACACTTGAATAAAGGGCGGACCACTGAACGTTTGAGGGGGATGGGGTGGAAGATTTTGAAAATAAATTTCCTGCAAGACCCTAGAAGCGGAAAAAAATCCTGCAGAGTAAAGTGGTTACGTAATCTTCTTTAGTTTTACGAAATAGATATCCTACCATATCTTAAGGTGATGTTACACGAGGTAACGATTTTTAGCGCAACATTGTTGCGCGAAAAATCGATGTCGTGTAACATGGCACCTTTAGAGAAAAAAAAGATTCTTGCACTAACCAAATCTTCCACCATCCCCCCCTAAAAAGTCAAATGGTCCACTCTTAATGTCTTTATCCTAGTGTCCTGCATTTATCATCATTCAACCTAATATCAAGCAAAATTTTCTCTTTCATTGAGATAAACAAACGGTGGCACCAAAGTTGCTAAAGTGGACTGGTTAAAAAAAGTTGGAAACCTTGAACGATTACAATGCTGCTTTGTTTCATGTTGAGAGCACAGTCGAGATTATTACAATCTGTTTTTCTTTGTTTAGCGTTGCTTCAATCGATTGTTTATTTACATTTCATACTTGACGATATTCATTTGTAATATGTGCACAGTACTGACAAATACCTATAATAAAAAGCTATCATATTTCATTCAATAGAGTCTCCAAACTCTGGTAAAACGTACTGACATTTAAAGCAGAGAGTTGACAATGAAGACAGGAAATCCTTCACTTACAAATAATATTTGTTTTACGTGTGTCAGAATACATAGAACATATTACATGGGCGTACGGTGATGCACATTTTATCTTCACTCTCACGAGTGAGCACAGAATGAATATTAGTTTTATAGCAATAAAATTTTTGCAGGATATTGTATAAGGGGAATCACTGTTTGATCAAACAAATATTCCTCAATTCTAATAGATGCTTTAAGGGGGTATTCTGGTCAAATTTTAGGCAGGTGTTAGAGAGAGGTGAAGGAGGATTTAGAAAGCAAAAAGTTTGAGGACGGATACCAAACCGTCGCTCCTATCGGATGGAAGGTGTAGCTTTGGCTAGAGAACGGTTTGGCATCCGTCCATTAAATATCAACTCCAAAAAAAATTTTCAAACATCCCTAAAATTTACTAAAACTAAAATTTCTCTAAATAAACAGCTTTCGCCCCGCAGCTTTTACCCCTCTTAAACCTCTTTGAAAAACCTCAAAATATTTATAAGTTCTTCTCATTTACCGATCCATGCAACTATTGAGGGGAATTGGAAATTTCCTATTATTCACTGCAATATTAGCCAAAATGTATCGACAATTGACAAAAATGACGTGTTTGACCAGACTGCCCCCTTAAGTCTGCTGAGACGAAACCGGGGAGCTTTTAAACTGCGAAGCTATCCGCCTTACCTATTCCACCTTTGAGTAGATCCAAGACGAAATTAACAAAAGAATTGACACCTAGAAATTTTTAAAGTTCTTACTAACTGCGAAAAGAGAAAAAGGAAAAGAAGGAAATAAATAAATAGGAACTGAAATAAAAACATTTTAAAAATAGATCAGCTGTTCAACAGTTATAAGGAAAGCATACTAATTTTATAAACACTTTTTAGATTGATTTTGAAAGCTTGTTTTAGATGATTTAGTCATAAGATCGCCTGGTGGTGAGTTCCAGAGTTTTGCTTCCTGACAAACACTTGTGAAGTCTCTAATGTCTAATGTTGAAGTTGGTTATACCCTGTTAACGTTGGAAAGAAAGAATATACTCGTCGAAAAATTTGTATATGTCATGAGCGGGAATCGAACCCAAGTTTCCCTGTTTTTTTAGTTAGAAGTGCTAACCAGTGTTAATGAACCATCTGGGACCACCACGCTGGCAACGTAGCAGTTTCATGATTAGCTGAGTTGGTTAATGCGTGAAGATTCCGGGGTACATATGGATGTTGGTTTAGCTTCGATATAAAACATATAATATGCATTTAAGGTAATTTTTGTATGGCCTTGTTACCTACCTATGCAGTTTATCTGTGTTTGCTGTTCTAAAAACTTTTAACAAAATAATAACCCACGATGTTTGTAGAGTGGTGTTCCAAAAACCTCGATGGGAACTAGCTGGAACATCTTTTGACTATGAGCAGCTGACAGTCTACTGATTTGTGCACGCTACCACTCCAATATCGTCACTCGCAACGTATTGACAGTTAGAAGTGGTAGAATAAAACACCATAATAAAGAAAACTTTACCTCCAAAAGCAAACACAGTTTAAAAACACAACTTCAGTATTAGTCAATATATCGTTAGGATGTCCGGTTTATTGTTGTAACTAATGAGTGCGTGAGGCGCTTTCAGTTTCGTTCGACGAAGGCTAAGGAATTGTAAAAAAAACCGATTAATTTGACAATCCTTAAAAGCCACGAGCCATGGACAAACAATATTCAGTACTGAATGTTGCAAATGAATTCACAAGAACGATTAGAAAGCACAAACAAAACGAACTCGGCACAAATAATCATCAAGAAGTATATGCAGAACGTTACACCATAAGGCATAACAGTAAATTCATATTCTAAATAAGATTCCGTTTGATTATAATCATCGCATATACCCTACACTTAAGATGTTCCGTCAGTGTTAACGCCGAAATATAGAGCTAAATCGTACTTATAGACAAAAAAAGAAAGCATAAGACAACGAAGATTTTTACTAAATTCTGCAATTACAGTAACTAAAGTTTGCACGATCTGTATCACGAATGCGACTCTTGTCTTCATAATTCCACGCACTGTGAAGTCTGTATCTAGGGTTTTAAGATTTTATCTGCGATATGCCGGGTCAAGTCGACCAAAAGCGCTTGCTTTATCATGCATATAACATTTTTAGCTTAACCTTTACATAATTTTTATGGAGAATTTAATTTTAAACATATTTATAGTGCGGAAACCTTTCCTGTGGTAGAGTGCCCCAGTCCCCCGGGGAGGTTTCTGCCGATTCGGTTTTCGCTCAGCACCCAATTTTTGAGTCCGTTTCGTACTGGGCCCTGTTGAACTGATACTTCTAATGTTTTTGGTTGAAAAGTTTCCAACTATTTCAACCTTTAAAACAGTTGGTTGATCAAACCAACAAAAACGCAGAATTTTGATGCCAATAAATCACGATGCATAGTTTCTTATGGTTGGTCCAAGCAAAAAGTAAACGTCCTAAGCTGATATTCTCGATGTTTTTATATTTAGTATTTTTAAAATATATTCACCGTTATTTTTTTTTTTTTGTTGTACACAAACCTATAATTTTAAAAACATTACGATTCGAAGCTAACATAAGGTTTAGAAAGTAATGGAAAAGGTTTGGAGTTTCAGTATTCAGTATTTGAAAAGCAAATGTTTCGCAAATAATTAAAAAAAAGTCTTAGTCTTACTTTATTAATTTATTTACGGTCGTATGTGATATTTGTGCAGGGCCAATCCAGTTCAGCAGCGTAGCTCTACGATTCCTTCGATTTTTTCTCAAAGCCTCAAGAGTAAAGTATTCAATACAGCAAAATTTTCGCCTTTTTATTTAAACAACTAACAAGGGAGGTGTGTCTCACAATATCACTGTGTTTTTATGCAGGATATTGCAAATTGAAATGGAAACTGGATCACGCTTTTTCAGCACATAAACCAGAAACCTAGTAGGCAGTAAAGTGACCATTCATTTTGCTTACCTTGAAAGTATATATCTGTCTAAATCTTTAAAAAATACTTTGCTTAGCATGTAGAGTCGTGATCCTTTCATAAAGTTTTCAACTGTTGAGCAGTTGTTGAAAGCCTATAAGGTGGCCTCTCTATTTGTTTGTCTTAAAAAGCAGAAACTATAACTTTTGAAACTTTTTGAAGTTGAAAGGTAGATTCAGTAAAATTTAAATTCAGAAGTTGGATTTTTATTGAAGTTTTGTAACTTTGATCTTTGAAAACTGATTCAACCGAAATAGAACTAATAAAGAAAATCTTGCTGTTTTTAAACGAATATTGTTAGAGAAACGAGGTGTGATGTACTGCATAGCTGAGAAAACTGTGATAACTGGATCTAAATAAAACTCATTCACAGAAACAGCTTTGCAATGTTTTAATTAGAAAACTTATCAAGCTTTTCCACCAAATATTTTGTTTGTCTCTTACTTACGCAAAACCAGCTTCAGTTAGACGGCTAATTACGTTTTCTGAAATCTCTGTCGATAGCCACAATGAGTTGAAACTGAGAGGTTTTTTTTGTTGAAACAGGATCTTTTGGACTAAATATATCCGTAGTCGTTCAACCGCGAATTAACTTTCTCTCAATACATCAAAGACCTGATTTCAACAAACTATAAAGTTACAGTTTTTTAAGAAATTGTGTTTATGTGACTGCTGTTCTGTTTTGTGTGATTCTAAACGAAGCACTTCAAAAAGAGGAATTACGCTGTTGCAGTAATTGTAAATATTTTTTACGTTTTAAGATTTTACGTTCTTCGATGTATTTCTCTTTTACTTTTTTGTATGACCTTCAAAACTGCCTGAAATTTCAAGAAACTAGAACCTTTTCTTCTTCTAGCAAGTGAACAATATCGTTTTTGACAAAGTATTAATCCCCATCAAAACAGAGTACAACACTTGAAGTAGAAAACTACAAAATATGTAAAAGAATACCTTTCAAATATCATGCTTACATTTCGCTTGGAACCCCTAGTTATTTATCTTGCGATTCACTTTTACATGGTTCCAGAATTTGTTTTTAAAAACAAATAAGAAGAAAAAAGTCGTTTCCCTTTAATCCAAATAATTCTGATGGTTTTGAGCGTGGCAAAGCTAAGCCCGCGATTTGTTTCTGCTCTCTGTCTCTCTCTCGAAGTTCAAATCAAATTTCGTACATAAATAATTTGCTTTTTTAGGGGAGATCCCTGAAACAACATTTGGCTTTCCTCCTGTGCGTTAAAAACTGTTGAAACAGATGATTGACAAAATATGAACTAAAGTAATTACACACGTACCTTCTACTACATCTAAACTACTCACTTGAAATCAGCAGTGTCGGCCATTTAATCAGTGGATTTATTTTATCAATTTTCTTGATTTTCACCTTGGCTGAAAGAAACGCTTCTTGCTGAACTCTGAAGGGCTTCCGTTCAACGGAAATTTGACAGTATGCGTAACGATATTTCAGGAAACGACGACGACAGTGAATTTTCTTCGGAGAAGGAAATAAAACAAATACGGGTTCGGAAATGACAAGGATAGCTAGACGACAACTGGAGAAATTTCTTCGAATTAATGTTGCCCCGGTGTTGTCTCTCGAAAAACCCTGAAATATAGCTGTGCGGTGCAACATGCGCGCGGTATCTTAACAGGAGATAAAGATAACCTAAAATTTCGTTGGAAGCGCCTAATATTTTGTTTAAACGCAAGAAAAGAAAGAAGTTTTTCCTTACCTTGAGGCCTTGTGATAGTTCTCTGAATGTCTTTCAGCTTCCGTTTGATACGGGAACACACTTTCAGGATATGAAATATGCCGCAGTCGCCCGCCTCCCTCACCGTGGTTTGGCCCGCTTTCAGTATAACTGTACGAACGATGGTTTGCGGTGTTTATGTTTGTATAAGGACAGCTGTACATTCCGCGGACTTGTTTCGGATTGAGAATGTGCCTAGCTTTGTTTGCGTAGTTTTTGATCTTTCCGTCCAATGTCAGTAGCTACCTAAGCAGGTTCTTTACGACAGCCACTATCAACAAATGGACCCAAACAACAAGTGCTTTTGTGGGTGTTAAATTAACAGTTTGACCTTTTCACGACCGACTCCGGATATTACTGCGCATTCCGCGTCTGGGAATTCTTATCCGAAAACAACTCAGATTGCCGTGGTATCCGAGCTAGATCAAAGTTATGACTGACAAAAAAACAAAAACAAACGTTATAAAAGAAACCAATATGATTTAAATCTGTTTACGTTTTAATGTTTGCAGAAGGCTTGGTCGGGACACAAAACCTTTCATTTTCTAAAGAACATGATGGCACAACACTTCCTGAACTTTGATGGAAACGGAAATGTGACGTCATTCTCGTATTGAAACACCGGAAACGTTAAACAATAGCAATCTCGCGCCATTCCGACAAGGAATTTACCGCACATATTTCGCTTTCACCTATTCTTGAGCACACTTGGTTAAAGAAGCGCTGCAACTCCATGTCAGATGTTTTCTCGCTCACACCATACAATTAACAGCAAAATTCTAAGTTGAGTGAGGAAATTTCGTTATCCGTGAAGTATAGCTCGCCAACATTTATTTCTGTCTGTGAGCTAAATTTATCTTGTTTCCGGCGTAAAGCAAAAAAAGTCGGACACGACACAGATGTGTGTATTTAAGTGCCGCTAAAACCGGAAATGCCATTGGCTAGCCACTTCAAGCCTTGCCATGTAACACCGTGTGAATCGTTACTGTTTGAGTTGATATTTACTCTTAGAAGATAATCAGATGGTATTGCATATATAATTTGTTCTGCTACTTTTTGCAATGCTCTAATCGAGTGGGGAGATGTTTTCATTCACGGGGTTTTTAGTTTTCAGCTCTCTTATCTTTTCTACAATAACTTGTTACAACAAATTTAGTTTCATTTCAGTTTCAGCCGAGAGTTTCAGTGCAACTGGTTCTTTCTGAAAACCCTTTGGCTCCCATGACACCATTATCATGGCATCAAGACATATTCTCGAAGAATGCAAAAAGAAAATTGAGCGTTAGAATTTAGTATTGCATTTTTTGCCAAAATTGTGAATTAAGTTATCCATGGTTGTTTATGCTTTTATTTTGTCGGAGAGCAAAATTGCAGAGACGCATTCCTTCGGAAACGGGACAAGTTTTATCCTCCTAACAATGGAAACACAGAACTCAGAAGACAATAAACCGGATGTTTTATAAATTTTTTACAGTAGTACACTTGTATCTCTTAGCTCCAAGTAGTATTTTTATTATCGCATTTGAAGCAATGTTCGTACACCCCTGGTCACACACATATGCTAGATTACTATCAATATTTTACCATCCTCAGAACCTCAACACGGTGGCTTCAGTTAGTATCGGCAAAATAAGCAAAGATTTTACGGTATTATTTGTGAATCGAAATGAAACAAAACACATAATCTCTACAATTAATGCAAAATATGTGCTTTTTTAGACCTAATACCACAGGGAAAACAAGAGCCTCTCTTCCACAAAACACCAATTGTGCGTTAATTTAATTTGCAAAGCAAGGAATTTTAATTTTTACTCCTAAATCAAGTGGAATGTACTGCATTCGAATACGCGCCAGAAACAAAATACAATTGAATACAGCGTATTTGGATTAATTTAATATTTATGTTTCTTTTCGTCCTATAGTCGACCCTGTAGTCCTATACAAATTTTGTTTTGCTAATCGAGAGGACGAACGGTAATTTTTGTAATTTACGAAACGAGGTCTTTGCTCCGCTTTCAAATTTAAGTTAAAAGTATAAGGAGGTTGCGAATTTCAGATAAAACGTTCTGGAAGCTCAAAAAAGTACATGAAATATAGTACTAAGTAGCCATAGGTTTCGTACGACAAATCTGCTTTTTCTACTGTGATCGCAGTTCTTTGTGATGGAGAGAGCTTGTTATTGATGATGTGATGAGGTGATAAACACGAAGTTTCCGCCCAATACATAGACGCAACAGACAAACGAACAAGGTTAAAATTGACAGCTGTATTTTCGATTACTTTTTTAAATTGGATTAAACTTTACTTTTAACATGTTGCTGTATTTCAGCCTTATTAGTAATCACGTATACATGTGTTTACATGACGATGTAGTAATTACTTAAACATACATACTGATGTTCCTGATGAAGGAGACGAAATCAACTGTGCATAAGCCATATCATGTTACTTCTATGCAACGAGGGTCTTTTCAATGGACCAACTAACAAATTTCGGCTGCTTGTAGTTACACAGGAGCTCGCTGTTGCTTGCTTCTAGTTTGAAACAAACATCTGATGAAGAGCAAAATAGCAGCCATCATCATCATCATCATGATTGTTACTATCATCATCACTATCATCATCATCATCACCACTATCATTATCACCTTCATCATCATCAACATCATAATCATCACCATCATCATCATCATCA
>JAOEJH020173518.1:0-14325 GCA_025448215.2 Palythoa grandis
AATCGTGCATCTGTCCTCTAATAGATCATAGGCAAGAACCAATCAAAATGGGAGAATAACTTGGGTTATTATATAAACTAATCTAGAAATGAGAAGTATCAATACTATAAAATTCAGAAAAAGAACATCAGTTACACCTGGAGAATCTAATGACCAAACACTGACCTCCATTGTTTTTTTGTAGTCTCCGAGATGAAATGCTGCATAGGCAATCCACAAGCTGGTCTCTTCATTTGATTTGCCTGAATTTCTGTTAAACTGTTGGTTAAAACAAGAATTACGCAATTTTCTCATAATACATAACTTTAATGAGCCCGTTTAGTTCTCTGATATAAACAAACACTAATTATCAACAATATTGATTAGAAAACCTTAATTAAATTATGTTTTGACCCGAACACTCTGACATGAAAGTTATCCAGCTATGGAAAAACGTCAGCTTAGAATACGATTGAGAGCGTTCAAAGCAAAATTCAACCTGAAAAACAATCGCGATATGCTTTCATTTCTACAGCTGCCGAAGCTAGATACCGCGATAAATCTAAGGTCAAAACACAACCAAACAAATTTTACCTCCAGAAGGGAAGTCGCACCAGTATAATCTCGATTTTGCAAAAAGTCTTCCATTTTGGGCAATTTTCTCTTCTTCTTGGCATCTTTTGCAGATGTGGAACTTTGAGAACCTGGCCCAACGGCCGGCTTTGTCCTTGAGAGCATCTGCAACGAGAAAAATTTATAAAATTCCGGTAGCTAGGGGAAAAGCGTCCATGTTTTCGACTGTTATTAACGAACGATAACAAAACAATACCATTTTGATGAAGCTTTTTCAAGACCAATTTCTGGCTCTAAAATATTTTTTTCACAAATCTTGATTGTTTCCAAGAACGAAAAGTTCTTTTTGCATGTCTAATAAACCGGGTTTTCGCAACTACTTTGTCGCTACGACCACCATTTTCTTTGACATGCAAATAATTTGCCTCGATCCTATGTTGATATTTTCGTTCCCAGTTCCTACACAAAAGTCTCTGTGTTCGCGTCCCAAATAAACCGAGGAGGCTTAATTTTTTTCCTGATTTTTGTAGATCACCCGCAGTTTATTTTTACCCGTCCCCCTTGTTTATTAGTTTTCCGAATTTAAATTAACACGGACAAAAAGTTGGAAAATAAACATTCGTGTACATTTTGGCGAAGGAATGTGTACTGGAGAGTTTTTTTTAATAATGCAAAAAGCGACTAACTTGGTAAAGAATAAACTTGTGTATTTTTTTGTTATGAATTTACCCATTTTGCAATGAGCTTATATATACGCACGTATTTTGTAATGCAGCAGGTTTTTGTAGTTCTCGTTTTATGTTTTGATTGATCGATTTTATCGTAGTAGAAGAACTTACTTTTAAAAACGCAGTTCCCGTGAAGCTGCGTGAATGTTTTCACGCACACGAGATGGCGTCGTGTCTTCTGATTGGATAGATAGCTGAGTTATTGTCTTATAATCGAGAGCAGAATTACAACTCTGATGACGACAAGGCGAATAGGGGAAGATGAACGCTTCTAGTAATAAGCTCTTGGTTTAAGTTACTAGTTTACGGAATCCTTAATATATGATCTCGGGGGCCCTGTTTCATCTGTATATTGACAAGTAACAGTACAATACGTAGCGATAACAACTCAAATAATTTATGTTAAGGGGTGATCTGTTCAAGATTCTGGTGGATTGAAGAAACTAGTTGAAAAGAAGAATTGAAAAAGGAAAGGGTTGAGGACAAACACAAAAAAGTCCGATTTCCGTGTCTAAGTTTTGCAATTTTCCATTTCCCCAACAGAATTAGAATTCGAATAAGAACAAAACACCATACATTTTTCACAGGATTTATTGATTAGATTTAAGAGGAAAAAAGAGAAACGATTTGTAATTTTTGAGGAAAATTTTTATTTGAGGGACTTTTGGTAAAGTTTAAAAAGTAATTTTAGGAATAAAATTTGTGGATATACATCTACTAATCAAAATGGGACTTTTGCTTGCCTACCTAAACGTTATCAAAACCTAAACTGGGCCAGATTGCGATTATATTACGGTAAGAAAAGGCTATAAAGAAATACTCTAAGTAGGAAATTATGTATAATTTTACAACTTCGATACAACTCTCAACAGATTTAGTTAACCAATCCATTTTGCTTGTTAAGTAGTAATAACGAATCGTGCTTCACGAAATAGTTCATCCATTCTTCAACGGCGTCTTCAAGAGTGGCTTATAACGATGAGTTTAAATACGGCCTGCAAATGTGCCGTTTTCTCTTTGTTCGTCCCAGTCAGTAATCTGTTGAACACAGAGATTCTTTATTAACACGTGTTGCCAAGAAACTATCTATCAAACTACAGGGTGTTGTAACGATTTCATCTATTCAGCCACTGAAAAATGTCGTAATTTTCAGCCGCTGGAACCGGGAGGGATTTATTTCGTAAGTATTTTTCCCCTTAACTAAAGAAGAAAAACCTTCTGACGATTCTGTTATTTGATGCGGCGATACAGCAAACAATGCAAATCTATTACAATCTAGAAGTTCAATTATATCAGCTTATTTTAAAAGAAAATGTGCAGTTCGCGAGACCTTGTGCCAATTTTTCCTTTTTTCATTCAATCTGTCCGAGATACTAACGCGATTATACAGTAAGTGTTAAGCCGGTTACAGACGAGCAAGTTTTCCTTGACAACTTTTTGCATACCAGTTTTTATTTGCTCGCGAATAGTAAATCCGAGACTGTCCGAGACGCCGAGATGGCATTTTTAAAATCCGAGCCCAAGACTTTTGAAATCAATGAATAATCCGAGAACGAGAGGCTTCACAATATGAAAAATCCAAGGAAAATCCGAGGTGGAGAAAGTAACAAAAAATACGAGACTTCGAGACATGGCAAAAAATATGACGAGATTTCGAGAACTATTAAACTCTATTTTGCCGAGACTTTCATTTTTAAGGGACCATTCGCTACCCCTTGTTTATGGGAAAATTGTCCAAGTTTTTCCTTGTCAAGTCTGCTTGTTCAAAAACTGACATGCTAGTTTTTGTACAAGAGCACTTGTCAAGGAAAATTTGTTCGTCTGTAACCGGCTTTATTCGGAAAGACTATGAATTTATACATTAAAGTTTTACCGACTAAACAAAATTTTCACCACAAAAAGTTAGACTAACAGACGTATCTTATTATACTTATCTAAGAAGCCATGTAATGTGATTAATGTTAAACTATCTATCTAATATCTATCTCATACCGACACAGGGCCGTAGCCAGCAAGTTAGAAAAGGTCCGGTTAGATGCGAGTGCCAAGGGTACGACAAAATCTAGGGAGTCCGGAGACATGCTCCCCCGGAAAATTTTTGATTTTCTAAGGCTCTGAAACGCTATTTCCTACATTTTGTGGGAAATTTTAAGCAAACAACTTCTATCATAAACAAAGACAAACTCTGTGGAATAAAACAGAAAACAACAAGATATAATTTCGTTTTGTCTTAATTATAACCGTTATGACCTCAAAGCTGACAACTTTGCCTATATCGGCTATAATATTTGCGGAAGAGCCAAAGCCTCGAAAAAAATATTTTGGTGCTCCGGAAAGTGGTACGGTTAAAACCGGACCAACCGGACTAGTTGCTATGGCCCTGCGACATACGTTTTGATCTTTTACAAATAAACTGAATTCTGCGAGAAAAACCTCACACCGACATTTGGACATTTAAAGCAAATCAATGCAGTTTTGAAAAACGAACCGTACCCATGCCGCAGGACACAAAGATATAAACGTTTTTCTGAAAAACTGGCAGGTCTCGTTGTCTTCACCCCATCTTTTGGAGCATCTGTAGAAATCAACATAGTTCTGCCAGCAGTTCTTGGTTTGATTGGAGTACGGAAAGCGAGCGTCAAAGGGAGCTGTCTCAATCTTCAGCTGAGATTCTTGATTTTCAGACATCCTTGTACAAGATCCTAAAGAAAAAATGTACACAAATCTCACTGACAAAGAAGTTATTAAAATGTAATCAATTTAAATTAATGGGGGGTGGGGGTGGGTAATCGGCTGAGAATTGTAATGTGTTAGATTATGGACTATGGGTCTGTAGGATGACAGGATGTTGCATGGGCTACAAAAAATATCCAAACTGTTTCTAAGTATATTGGGTCAGTTTCAACCAGTTTAGGGTGCGATACATGTTAAATGGTGCTACGGTACTTTTCAGTTTCTTAGTATGAAAATTGACAATGCAAACTCACTTGTCATCTATCATGTCACTGTCAGTGCTGCTAACGTTTGATAAGAATGCCAGACTTTCGAGCTAAAAAGCTAAATCCTTTTACGAACCTGAGTAGCCCATTGGAGCCGGCGCTTATCTCCGGTTTCTGTAGTGTTAAGCGGATGAGAGTTAACTAACTCCCCCTGGACGGGACACTAAACCGTCGCAGGTCAGCCCCCAGCAGAAGCTGGTACTCACTTTACCGACCTCGCAAGGATGGAAAGCTAAGTCAACTTTGGCGGAAAAGAAGGTCACACAAATGTTCAACACTCGGCAGGGCCGGAATTTGAACTTTGGACATTGTGGTTGGAAGGAAGAGATCTTACCACTACGCCAACCACGCCGCCGCCAGACTTTCGAAGAATTAACACCACCATAGTAAAGCATTTTATTATATAAACCACAGTGTCTCACATGCCGTTCTGCCACCAGAAATATCGTAACTAGATACATGTAAAAATACAATATTTCTACGTGGGTAAATAACATTTTTAGCCAATCAGTGATCTTCTTGTATTACCATGACAACTTCCGCCTTTGTCGTTGGCTTTCGTATAAAATTTCTAGTAGCTTTGTATTAGCTATAAAAAAAATTAACACGGTCCAAATAATATTTTACAGTCGCTGCGACTTTTGCATCTTTAAGCGATAAGGATGAGACGTGCTTATTGAAAGGGAGAAAACCTAAACATCAAGAAAAGACGGAAATCAATTTGGGGACTTGAAAAAAAACCTAATTCTTTGTGAAAGAGAATGAAAGTTTCCCAGTTGGAGAAATACCTCCTCCAGTAGAAAACACTATCAAGCACCGCGACTTACATAATAAGTATAGGAAATCGTATGAACGCGAGTGCATTTCGTGATTTATGGCCGTGAGTAATGTTTTGAAAGTTCTCAAAATAGAGACCTTTAGATCCGAGCACGAGTACAAGTACCAGTACAAGATTTCACGCGCACGCTTAGGCAAACTCGTTGTCGAGAGAACGAGAAAAGCAAAAGTCGTCCTCTCGACAACAAGTTTGCTGGTAAAAGCGCGCGCGCCCTTAAAATCTTGTTCTTGTATTCGCACTCGCCGAAGGTGAGTGCTTCAAAACAGCACGAGCGACCATAAATCACGAAATGCACGAGCAAGTTCATACGATTTTTTTCTTTATTATATTCTTAACAATGAAGCGTAGACGCTTCTATGATTATCAAGTTGTTCGTGATCATACTCTTCGAATTTCTTGCTTACTTTTTTGTTCAGTCGTCCATTTTTGCCAAACTCTTTTAAACCAGATCTGTGTAGATCGGCCATTTTGTGTTTGTTTTCAACTTAGTTGCGCTTGCGGGTGTTTCCATAGCAACTTCCGTATTGCACTCTATAACCTAAAATCCACTCTATAAACTATTTATGCGTTCGCAATTATCCAATCAGAAATGACATATTTTGCTGAGAATATAATAAACAGAAAAATGCATAGTCGCTTTGAGATATGGATTTATTTACTTGTGTTCAAATTCAACATCGTGTTCGCTTCGTTGCGTTCCCTCGTGATACATCATTTTTAGCATTCGAAAATAAATTCCATCTCTTCGCAATATTATTCTCTATTTTAGAACGTGTTTCTCTGAAAAGCAAAATATTTCCTCTACACAATGTACGCCAGTAAGACGTTGCCGGCCACTAGACATATATATGGCCTTTTGTATAAACCTGAGCGGTTGATCAAATTATTGCTATACAAGTAACACTTACTGTGTGAAGATATTCATGCGGTAGTCAAACAACGTAAGACAATTTGCCGAAAAGCTAAGCAAATATTGCCTTCCACCTCGGTGCAATTAATTTATTTAAGAAGCCTGGGGAAGTAATTGCTTAAAGTTTGTTTGTACTTCTATTGCCCAGTTTCCTGGTTCTTAAAACTCTTGGACCTATTTTCACTTTTATCATGTTGATTGGAGATTGTGGGAATAGCTGCTGACCTCATGGGCTCATGTCACATGTCACTGGCTGACAGCGGCATTAATTTAATATATTCAATATCTGACAAATATATTTTTAAAATACCACGGCGGTCTGTCAGAATCTGCGTTAATGTTCTTATGATTTTAGACTTCTTTTTTCTTATAAGTGAAGTAAAACCTATTATTCCCGTAATTATATGTTAGAAATTTTTATTCATTACTCCCAGAAATTATTCGGTAACAATTTCCGCAAACCTAAAATAAATACCACGCAATATTATTACCACGCTACGTGCAGTTTAACACGCAAACCTCTTGCTTGCCTTCATTCGTCGGCAAAAAAGAAATGATTATAACATAGCAGTACGAGAGGCGCTGTCAGACATTTTTGTCGCCAACAACTCACGAAATGAAGTCATTTTCTTTATGAAATGTTTGTCTTTGAAGGCTGTGGCCAGTACATGGGTGGATAAAACAGGTCACAGTCACATTCACACAAATTTTCCTTGTTAACCTGTTTTATACGAAGTCTTCGAGACTCAGAACAAAATTGTTTCAGTCGACTTATAAGGAAACTTATAAAGAAAATTATGCATTTTAGTTTCTTTCTCAAATTAAACATATCTTTCGTTTGTGAACTTTGTTTGATGCTGCAGTACTCACTACTGAAGATTTCCTTTTTACCTACAAACTTACATTCACATTCGTATAATTAAAGTACATCAACTCGATTTACGTACCGTTAGTCACGTTGAAGTTGATGTTTTGACGCAAAGTGTCTCTGTATAGTCTCCACCGAGGGCACAAATAGTATTATTTCGCCTCGTCGCGTTCGGTAGTGTGACAGTTCTTCCAGTACGTGAATGTGTTTATAACACTCTTGGAAGCTGTCTAGCTTTGAATTTTAATTGGGTCACCCGGTGAAGGGGTTATGATCACTTAGCAGCTGACGCACTTCCGTGTCATGCAAGAGAAACCCGCGTAGTGACTGTAAAATAAGAAAATTAAAACAAGTGAAAAAAAAACCCAGTCGTTTTGATCATGTTAGCTCTTTGCTTCATTCGTGTTTTACCAATGCACAATGAGTTATAACAATCAAAGACTGAAAGAGATAAGGACGTGTATATTGAACTCACGAATGTGGGGAACACAGGCGGGTTTTTTTACGCTCACGGTTCTTGCTGTTGCAGCCTGTAGACGCGCTGATATAACCGTGATGAGTCATCCTGTAAATAAGCATGCAGGAAGTTGATTTGCTTAAGGGGAACTTATACTCACATTTTAAGAAGTTGGTAGAGAAAAGTGGGAAAGGAAAAAGTTTGAGGACGGATTCCAAACCGTAGCTCCTAACAAATAGAAGGTGTAGCTTTGGTTAGCGGACGGTTTGGCATCCATCCATTAAACATTAACTCCAAAAACATTTTCAAACATCCCTAAAATTCACTACAATTAAAAAAAAAACAGATTTTCCCCCGCAGCTTTTCCCCCGCTTACATCTCATTGAAAAATCTGGAAATATTTTTGAGTTCTCATTTACCGATCTATGACCCTATGATGGGGAATTGGAAATTTCCAAATATTCACTGCAATATGAGCCAAAGTGTCTTGAAATTTGACAAAAATGACATGTTTGACTATATTCCCCCCTTAATGTTTATCATTTTTGTGTTAAGATATTTCCAAGCAATACGTAATCATTTTTATGAATCAGGTCACAAATAAACGGCAACGACATTTTATCAGCTCGTTCAAGTTTCTCGGGGAAAAAGATTTCGTTCGCTTGGTTCTCAAGAAAAAGCAAATAACCTTAAATACGCCGCTTAATATCATCATCATCATCATTATCATTATCATCATGTCATTATCATCATCATCATTATCATTATCATCATCATCATCATTATCATCATTCATCCATTTTTGTTATTATTATTAATATTAACATAAACAGAAACCCTTCTTGGTCGGTAGTTTTCCGTTTGCAGTGAATGTGAGGTATAAAACCGGCCGTACTTCTGCTCTAGCACTGCAAATCCAGCTGCACTGCTCCTCGTTTAAGAACAGGTTGAAAGCGTACACATGTGATCCTGTTTTGTTTGTTTTATATAAGAAGCAGTATATTGATGAGTGTCAACACCTTGATGACGTCACAGGTCGTTTATTGGTTCGTCAAGTCAATCCTCACTTCAATTTTATTCCAGTGAGGATGACATTTCTTCGGTTTACAGCAGCATCTGTTTTTCTCTTGCTTCAGGCCTTGGTCCAAGGCCAGTATGAGCCAAACTGGAAGTCGTTGGATTCAAGACCAAGCCCTTCCTGGTACGATGAAGGCAAATTGGGAATATTCATGCACTGGGGAGCATATTCCGTGCCAAGCTATGGCGGTGGCGGAAGTGCTGCTGCGTGGTTCTGGAAATATTGGCACGATCAAGATAAACCGTTTGTAGAGTTTATGGAGAAAAACTATCCTCCTGGTTTCTCATACGCAGACTTTGGACCTCAGTTTAAAGCGGAGCTGTTTAACCCTGACGAATGGGCAGATCTTCTGGCAAAATCAGGGGCGAAGTAAGTGTCATTAATACCGTCAAAATTATTAAAGATGAATTTACATACTTAACCTGAAAACATTTATCTTGAAGTAGAATGTTTTTAGTTTGCATGCAAATGCCTTTACAGTAGCAATGCTAAATACGAGCAATGGCGAGTATGCGAGCAAGCTGACCATATTTTTGTGACCGAGCATCAAGAATTTCAACAGAAATAATGATGTAACATTCTGAGCAACAAATAACATTCTGCTGACAGCAAATCAGAACGCAGTTTGAGTTATTTACGGCACAACCAGTGAATAAAGGAAAAAGCAAAACGAGCATTTACCAAATTTCAAACACGAGAATTTGAGCAACTCGATCCGAAACACTGCAAGTACTGCACTGCCAAAATTTGTCCGCGAGCGTTTGACAATGGTCCAAATGAGCAATTCGGGGACCATTTGCTACCGCTGCCAGTCTCCGCTCGGTCATTTCAACGGCTGCCGGTGTTGAGCTGGCTGTGACTAGCTGCTATGCGTAGGTCGACTTGATGCTTTGAATCGTCACAAAGAATGTCAGCGAAAAGTTAGCATCAAATCATTTCGATACCAGATATAAACAGAAACAATACAAGGTCGTGACCTTTTCTAGTTGAATCGTATGAATAACAAAATTTTATTAATTTTTAATAGATATACAAAACTTATTAATTGTGAGCACAGGTGGCCCATGCTATGAATGACATTGTATGAGAAAACAAGCAAGTTAATATAAGTAAATGTATGTGATTTTATAGTTTGCTTCGAAATGCAACAAATTGATGAAATACTTCAATATCCTTGTTTGGTTATCTTTTGGCATCTCTCTGCAGTGTGATGAAGATTCTTCCATTGAATATAACAATGACAAAGGTTTTTGTAGGCCGTTGTGGATATTATGACTTTTTTAATATTGTTGTGCCATTCAGGTCTAAAAATTCAAACCTTTATAAGGTCTAAAACTATGTACAAGTGAAATAACGTTTTCAGACACTCTCTGCTTCTTCAGTTTTACTTTTACCCAATCGGGTCTTTTTTCCAGGTACTACGTGCCGACCAGCAAACACCACGAGGGATGGACCAATTGGAGATCCGTTCAGTCGTGGAACTGGAACTCCGTTGATAACGGTCCCCACAGGGATCTTGTAGGTGAGAAGCAATCATTTTACCAAGGGAGTAGGGGTGCGATATGTGTACGCACCTCTCTCTTAGAACCAAGAAGATGTCCTATATATTTTATTTTGTCCAGGTGCGCTGAGTTCAAAGGCGCTCGACCAATGGCGTGGCGAGAGTGACCGGTTACTCTCGTTATCAACTCAAACTGCTTTGCGAATTCATCATAAACAAGGCACAACCATTTCAATAAAAAAAATTGAGATATTAAGAACGCATGTACAAGAAATATGGCGACAAATGATACATAAACATTTCGAAAATTGAGGATATTTTAATTTTAAGAATTACAAACAGATTTTCAATTTCCCGAAGTGCGGTAACTTAACAAAATCTTTTCTTAAACAGCTCATCAACTTCTAAAACGAGAAAATACTACTTACGATCTTTGAAACGTAGTAATATGATAATTAAGAACCTGGAATAGAAAACCGAACCGCTTGCACAACAAACCTAACTAGAAAATTGTCGAAAATTATAACATCAAACGAAATGACGGCACCATCAAACTTCTACCCCCTAAAACATTTAAAAACAAAGTGATCTAAACATTTTACAGGCTTAATACCGAGTTTTCATCTCTGGTTTATAGTAATGACGTAAGTCTCAATTTATCTTATGTTTATTTCCTTAATTATTTTTGCATATATTTATTGGCTCTTATCATTTTTAGTTGTTTCTTTGTCTACTTATTTGTTTCACTGTTTCGAACTGTCTTTTTATCTCATTATATAGTACATAATTATCTTTTCTTTTCTTTTCTTTGCAAGCTTTACTGCTCATCAACTGTATCATTTAGTAGTTGGTATAATTTAACTTCACTCAGTTTGATTAGTTCTTGAGCTATTCTGAGTCGTGAATCATTACCCAATATTGGTTTCCGAGTTATGTCTATTTTGCTTGTAAAATTATGTGTTGTACCAAGCTTTATTTATACTATTTTAGTATTTGCTTGCACACGCTTTGAGTTGGTATGTCGGTGCGATTAGCCTTCTGGGATGGATAACGAGATAAGCATGACGTATGCAGGAGCGGCTACTAAGCCAGATCGCCTGAGTAATGTTTCCGATAAATTTTCACCTTTCTCCTGCGGCATGTGTGATTTGAAATTTTTTTTTAAGATTGGGCACATCGAAATGCCTTAACACGTACACATCTTCCACACATGCTTGCACTGTGTCCCTTCTCCCCCAGATGAAATCCTGAGCACGTATGGCCCTGAGAACTACAACTGTCTTTCGCTATTCCCGATGATGCACGACCATGCATTCATAACAATGAACACTGTCAATATAATGACAGCTAACCCTGGAAAGGCTAACGGCTTATTTGTCCCTATCCTCCGCAATGTGGCGCAAGGAATCGCATAAAATGTAAAACCTATTTCATCTGGTTGAAGATGTAATCTGAGATCTCTTCGTTGCCAGTGAGAAACTTTGCCTTCTGCGCAATCTTCTCACTTCCTTCAATCGAACTAGTAGTCGATTGGATTGCCGAATAATTTTAAATGTAACTGCATTCTGCTTTCTTCTCGCCAAGCCATTCATTCAGTCAAACAACTTGTGAAGTATATTTATACCAAATAGATTAAACATTTTAGCTTGAAGAAGGGTGTTGCCAACAATTTGGTTTATTATTTTGGTCCGATAATGTGAGGCATTTTCTTAGGTAATTGTTTAGAAATGTCATTCTAGCCTCTGATTATCCTTACCTTTGGATTTTAACATTGTCGAAAAAATTAGCAGAAGAAAAAACTTCGAGATTCACGAGCTAGTCGCTGGTGTAATTTCCCAACTAGCTTGCGATAGTTGACACACGACAACAGGGAAGCAATGTAATGTATATAATAAAGTTCTCTTTTTTTGTTTCAGGGGAACTTGCTCAGTCAATACGAAATCGCACAAAAATTAAATTTGGTTTGTATTATTCCCTTTATGAATGGTTTCACCCGCTCTACCTACAGGATAAAGCTAGCGGATTTAAAACACAGACATATGTTAATGTAAGCAAGTCATTTATAGATATTGTTTGTCAAATATGTCATCTCAAAGGAAATTTCTTGAATTATAGGTACGACTGTAATTTTGACTGCGTTCGCAGTATCTAAGCGCGCTTCATGCGAAGTTTTGTTTTATTGTCCACGAGTTCATTTATCGAAACAAGGAAAGAGTCAGTCAAATAAGATAGTCTTTTTCCTTCTTTCTTTTAACTCATCACTATCACCATCTACCACTACCACTACTACCATCAGTATCACCGTCACCATCACCATCACCATCACAATCATTATAACTATCATTGTCACCATCACCATCACCATCACTATCACTATCACTGTCACTGTGTCACTTTCGATTGTCATTGTCATAAATAATGGAGAGATTCGCCCTAAATGTTTTTAAAAAGATCTCTGTCCTACTCACTCTCTTTTTCTACTGCTACCCAGTTGGCCATGTTTGGTACCTCCAACAAACCCCTGAAGCCTACTACCTAAAATCAACTGACTAGTTTTATCGACAGGTTGTGTTTTATACCTGCGGTTTAGGAAATAATGCTGCCACAGCTTTATGACTTGGTCAACACATACAAACCAGAGTATATCTGGAGCGATGGCGACTGGGAGGCGCCGGATACATACTTTAAAAGCACCCAGTTTTTAGCTTGGTTGTTCAACAGCAGGTTAGGCGTGGCTTCCATATGTCAGAGGTGTTGGACCGCGAGGAAGGGGGGTCGGAGGGGAGAGCAATGTGGGGCCCCTGACTCAGCAACAAATTCGAGATCCCTCCCAACTCCTTGCTTTGGCCATTCGAGGTCAGAAATATTAAATCATTAGCGGAGCCTAAAATCTATTCGGCGATCTATTCAACCTTTTGATCTTTTCACAATTTGTATATGAGAGAGATTTGTTCGTGCCAGCAAACTATGTAAAGGGAATTTGAATTACCATCAGTTGGTAATCTCCTTTCAGGGGTGTAGCCGGCAAGTTTTTACTTGTGAGCCAGAATTCACAATTTGAAAATGATTAATACAGGCACATGATACAAACTTATGGCCGGTTATATTTTCGTTTCTGCAGGAGCAATTCAGTCTAGCCGACCGATTTCACCACTGACCAAGACAACATAAAGAACGTTAAAATGATTAAACAAAATATAACCCCATAGGGACTTGACATGAAATTAGAGAAATTGGGAAACAGTGTTAGGGTCGGGCAAGTTTTAGCAAAACTTGTAAGCCAGTGTCTACCTGGCATACTGGTAGCTACACGCCTGCCTTTTCAAAACATCCAAATCTAGGTATAGTTTGTATTTTTTACAACGTAGAACAAACATAACAAAAATAAACGATGGAGAGATTTCGCACTAAATGTTTTTAAAAAGGTCTCTGTCCTACTCACTTTTATTTCTACAGCTACGCAGTTAGCCATGTTTGGTACCTCCAAAACACCCCCGAAGCCTACTGCCTAAAACCAACTGACTAGTTTTATCGACAGGTTGTGCTTCAAACACAAACTGGTTCTGTATATTATCTCGTACATACGTTATAGTTGTTTTGTTTTTGATTATCTTTCACGTATTTTTGTAATATTATTATAAACACTTTTACTGTTACCTGTGCAGTGTGCGCTCTACTTGAAGGCACAAATAATAATGTGTAATGTTTTAGCTACGGAAGAGAGTCAATTTCTTTGGTTTAAATAACACTCACTATAATCGTAGAAGGAAAATCTCTCTTTTAACTGAGCACCAAGTATGATCTCAAACGTTGCGATGATTTTTAGCCCGGTGAAAGACACAGTACTCGTTAACGACAGATGGGGATCTAACTGTGCGTGCAAACACGGGAGCGTCTATACTTGCCAAGACAGGTATCAACCAGGTAAAAACCTGATAAACTAATTATGATGGTGATGGTAATATAAGGGATATTGCACGGGTGTACGGAGATAAGAATTTTAAAGCCGTAAAATATCAAACAACTAAAGTCGCCGAGGAGGGTTATTGTAATCAATAATCAGGATAAAATGGCACTCCGGTATAAAATGTAGAGCTTCCCCCTGGCGTTACGTCTCTCCCTCGCAGTTGTTAGTTTTCTTTCTCCGGCAGCTAATTAACGTCTGCTTACCCCAGCAGAACATTCCAGAACATTCCAGTAAACAGAAGTTAATTCAGGGCTGGCGCAGCAAGAAAAATAACGGCTGCGAAGGAGGCTACACTTGGACCATAACAACGGAATAAACCTCGGTCCATACCTTACGGCGTAGACCTAGCACTCGGTTAATAAGAAGTATTTCTGGGCTTTCAAATGTTTCCAGTGTAGTCACGCCCCCCTTTCCTTTCCCTGCCCCC
>JAOEJH020174161.1:0-14314 GCA_025448215.2 Palythoa grandis
TGCAATACCCCAGCCTACCATGTCACTTTCTGCTGACAGGTTGCCCCACTATGCAATACCCCAGCCTACCATGTCACTTATGCCGGTTTTTAAAAACAATTTTGGGGAGTCAGGTTGGCATAGCAGTCATCATTCGCGCCTCCCAGCTCTACGACCCGGGATCAAATCCTAATTAACTCTGCACGTGGGCTGAGATTTGTCGATCTCAATCTGACCCTGAGGGTTTTTCTCCAGGTACTCCAGTTTTCCTCCTTCATAAAAATCGACAAAAACGGGGCCTGCACTAGCTGGGAGAACCTGTTGCAGTGACCCTTTCCATTTGGGAATAAAGCTAAATATCTAAATCTTTTAACAAGCCAAAGTGGCCCATTGGAGCTGGTGCTTATCTCCGGTTTCTGTAGTGTTAAGCGGATGAGAGTCATTGACTCCCCCTGGATGGGACACTAATCTGTCGCAGGTTAGCCTCCAGCAGAAGCTGGTACTCATTTTACCGACCACATAGGGATGGAAAGCTGAGTCAACTCTGGTGGAAAAGAAGGTCACACAAATATTCAATACTCGGCAGGGTCGGGATTTGAACTCGGGACCTTGTGGTTGGAAGGCAGAGATTTTATCACTGCGCCAACCACGCCGCCGTTAAAGCTAAATAAATAAATAAACAAATAAAATATATTCAGTCCAGATCACGAGTATAATCATAGTCTTGACATATCACTGAGATGCCTCACCAACACTGGGAAGTTTCTCGATCAATATGCCTCCTTTGAATATTCTCCACCCACATTCAGTCATTACATTCTGAGGTGGGAGATTTAGAAAAGTCACACTTGTTTACAATTCTAATACAGTCTGCAAACCATACATTCTGGCTAAAACGGACTTGCTAATTGTCTTCAGGGAGGGTGTCTCGATATGGTTAAATTTCTTCAGCTGTTCCATTAAAATTGTATGTTCTTCTGACTGCAGAGACCAGGATAGACAGATCAAATATTCTAATAAATGTTCTGATTTAACTAAACATCGATTTTCTTCAACACATAATAGATAGGTAAGTGCGAATAACCCAAGTTTTTGCGTCGACAGTGACCCGGGCCATTTTGGCTTCGCCGGGAAGTCCCTAGGGCACTTCGTTCTCTCGTTTGTGTCGAAACTTAAATTTATGCCATCAACTAATGGCTTACGATGTTGCATCAGTCTCTTGTTCAGTTCATCTGATAAGCTGCATTCCTTTGCTATGACTTTCACTTCCCTTTGCACCGTGACAATTGAATCAATATGCCACGATGCAAGCATCTCATCCACATCACACACTTCAGGACCAGTGACAAAAGTTTCCAAACAACTTTCATTTGAATTTGCGCTTGCTTCTCCCTGAATAATATGAGGGTATCCCTTCTTGACAGGGGGGCCACCAGCAAAAACAAGTTGGATTAATGGCAAAAGGGTCACCCAAACGTAGCCGTGTTCTTCCTCCCAGGCTAACATCTCATTGGGTTTGTTGCATTGGAGAAAATCCTCAATCAACTGATTGATGGTCTTTATCGTGTTTGCATCTAGTTCAACAAAACAAGAGGTGCTCAAAACTGCCAGAATTAAGGAGCCGGTATACCTAAAGTATAAATTATTAGAATCACGTAAACCTTAATAGTTTGTACTACACTACCTAGGTGCATATCAAAACACCGACTGAAAGACCTTGGGTCATTACCCACAATGCAGCTGAACAGTGAGTCTTTGACTAACATATTGTTATTAAAGTATAAAGTTTTACGCAGTTAAGAACAAGTTAAGATTGTGAAGCTGAATTGTGCAGAACATTAACAGTCTAGTGCATGTGAGGGACTCTCTGACTGCAAGAAGCGACGTCTAAGTACAGATTATGTCTGTCTATAAGCCTAAGGCAGGATATTCATTTTAAAGTTGTGCACAACCAAAAAGCTTTGAAAATCAGTTATCTAATAACTATACCTGATCACAACATCGCCAGAACTATCACGAATGCATTTCGTGGTTATATCAATAATCTTGAAGTGAAACCCCTTCTGTAGATACACGATCTGTGCTTGTCTGCTCCAGGTGCAAAAGAAGAGACCGTTTGCTGCACACTGACTGCAGAACAATGAGTACATTTCTCGAGTCTGGGGAAGGGATCGATCCATCATGGTAGCCATTTTCTTGATGACATCAGTGTTGGAAACCACAGTGAGTCGAGCTTCCTGACCAATTTCTGTACACCTAAAACATTACAAAATATAACTAAACAGTCTAAAGCTGATGTCAAGTGGCTTATATTGTTTATACCAGACTGCTGGTCACATGACTATATATTTAACAACTAGAATACGAGCTCGAAATTTCTACTGGCTGACAGAATGAGTATTCTAATTGTTTTAGTAGAATCTCTGGAGAAGAAACAAAAGAACAATGATACTTTTTTGATCAATGTTTTAAATTATTTATTCACAGTCAAACAATAAATGCTGATGATACACAGTTTTCACGTGGTCAACTGTCTGTTGAGTGAAAGTTAATAAATTGATGCTTAAATTAATTTTTTTCTTCCTTTGAAAATTTTTACACCATATTTTGTTGCTGCCTTTGTTATTAACTATTACTAACACTACCAGTACCTTCACAACCACTCTGGTTAACACAATATAGCTACCACTATCACTACCATTGCTGCTGTCACTGCCACTTCAACCACCATTATCAATAATACTAATAATACTAATAATATACTACCATCACCAATATTACAACTACCACTTGAACCACCACTATTACTATCATTACCACCACTACAATTATCACTAACACTAACACAACTCTTATCACTACCATTACTACTACCATTATTACTACCACTACCACTATTGCTATGATTAACACCACCACTATCATTAATAATAATAATAACATAACGTTAGTTGGTTGACTTCTAACCCCAATCGCAGCCAGTTGCTGAAATACTGGGGTTTTACAATAATGTTGGGGGACTTTAGGACAGGACTGCATCAAGCAGTTTACAATATTATTTAAGGATAAATGCCCCCTGCGACCAAGGACAGACTGGCACAACACCGGGTCATAACTTTACAATGCTGTTGTTACTTCTATTGTTGCTACTACTACCACCACCACCACCACGACTACTACTACTACTAATTCTGCTACTTCTATTACTTCTACTATGGCTACTATTGCTACTACTACTACTACTACTGTTACTGCTAGTATTACTACTACTACTACTACAGCTATAACTATAGTTCTGCTACTAATACTGCTACGACTGCTGCTATTGCTAATACTGCTAGTATTACATAAAATGCTTTGGCAATATGTAACTACGTTTTATATCATGCCAACAAAGCTACTACTACTACTGGGGCAGCGGAAGCAAAAAATGTTTGGAGGGGCACATCAAGGGTTAGTTGAACTACATGACATTGTTCTAACCTAGTAATGCATGTAATAACCAAAGAATTACCTGAAGGCCTAGTCCCCCATCAAATTAGGGGGGGGGGCAGGCCCCCATCAAAATTATTGGGGGGGCCAGTGCGCCCCCCCCAGTTCTGCCACCCCTGTACTACTACTACTAACTACTAATTCTGCTACTACTTCTGCTACAACTGCTACTACTACTACTAGTATTACTACTACTACTTAACTACTATTACTACTACTATTACTACTACTGCCACTACTACTACTGCTGCTATCAATCCTACTACAACTGCTACTGCTGCAACCACTAAAGTATTGAATTACTATAATTATTTATTTTGAACTGCAGTAACATTTCCATACCCTGTCAAGCATCCGAGGGAGTGAAAATTGATATCTACCAAGAGGTATTTCATTTCATCATTCAAGTGGCAATTTTTACACATTTGCTGAGTGTTGGGGTCCAAAAGAAAGGCTTGGGTTGCTAAGGGCAACACACCACTCTTTATCATAAGCTTCAGTTCATCTGGAGTCTCACAAAAGTTCCATAGAAAGTAGAAGCACCAAACCAACAACTTACATTGCAGGATGTTTAACTGCTTCTCTGCGCTGAGGTGACTGTTGAACATCAAGAGTTGTTTAAAACCACAAACAAAATGATGCCCCACAACAACATATGGAAAGAAATTATAGATAATTAATATTATTGCAGGCTCAGTCTAATCACTAAATATTGTCTGTATAAATGCATGAGAATTGAAAGTACCAAGGGGGAATGTAAAAAAAGCCAGTCAGGATGAGCAGATTTGGCAAAATATTTTTTTGGATTAAAGATTTTAATAAAAATTGTGATGGATTTGCAGTCCTCTAAATATAGGAGATTCTGAACTTTGGCCAAAATAAACTCTAAATGACATATGGATTAACATGGATTACAAATTCAAGACATGATTTTATCAAATCATCAGATCCCAGGCAACACTTACACAGAACAAAATTTTGCAGATTTGAATTAAGTCATCCTAACTTATTTTTATGTTTCTAATTGCTAACCAACCCCCCAAAAAATCAAAGACAGTACACTTATTTGGAAGGCAAAACATTTAGGCATTTGACCATTCGCAGCCAACATAATTGGACACTGCAACTGTTCAAACCTGAAAATTGAAAGCTTCACATTAAGCAGATATAATTAAACCATACATTTATATTTTGTAAACTATAATTTTGGCTAATTTCAGATAAATTGCATGATCTAGCCACAAAAGTTGATATATTGGCTGCTATTAAGAGAGACCATTCAGCTGCAATCCTAGCCTGCATGCAGATGGCTGTCAGTTACATATAATGTATAGTTTAATTTAATTGCAGTGCAGGCTACTGCAGTCTCCAAATTAGAAGAAATACCAGAAAGAAGAAAAGGACCAGGAATTGGAAACTCAACATGTCACTTCTGACAAAAAATGATTATATGTAAATACAGATAAAACAGAGATACAACCTGGATTAAAGATTTAAATGGTTTAATTTGGATTAAGTATAATACAAAGAAAATTGTCCATAAAAAAAGCCAAATGCAAATAAGAGAGTAACCTGTCGAAAACAAAATTAATAACAACATTTTTTGCAAAAAATTCAAAGTACCATCTCCAAATATTGTTATTGTATCCTGTTTGATGTTTTTGTGTAGGTTATCACTATATTTGAAAACTTTTTGTGGTCAGAAGAGATTTTTATCTCCATTTGACATTGCTTTTGCTCCACAGATGCATATGGGTATTTAAAACCTGTTTTTGTTTGAGGTCAAATCTCCACCAGCTTGCCTGCAGCGCACTTTCCCCACCCCACCCCACCCGCCCACGGATTTAACATAGATTGGTGGACACTGAGTACCTTTCTTGTTTGTCTTTAGCTTCGTACTTCCGTAAGGCGAACTTCAAAATTTCCATTAAGGAATTAAACCCGTTAACCTGCACAAAATAATGACGGTTTGCAAGAGTTTTGGGTCTTTTCCACGGCTGAAAAAAATTCGCGGAAATTTCTTCGAGAGAATCTGTGACCATATTATAATGGCCCTGAAATGCGTCGATCTCATTCTCAAAGGTCTGAGAGCAAAGTATATTGTCTTGTTTCGAGCACATCTTGTCAACAAACTGGTTCAAAACGTTCACATGTTCTCGAATTTGCTTAGTGTCGGCTTCACTCCGAAACTGCAATTCAAGTTCATCCTCTTCTCTAAGATAAAAGTCTTTAAGTAAGCGCGAGTCATTCTTTAAGGTTCGTCCTTGATACGAGAGCACTTGATCGCAGCATGGAACACAAAGTGTTTCTTCCACCAAGAGTTTGAGATCGGCCACACATTTGCGCCCCCATTTTTCAACTGATATATGAACCCTTCCCTTATTTGCTGTGCTTAAGCAGTTATAATTGATTAGAAGCTTGAGCATTATTTACGTGATCCAGGATTCCGCCATATGAAAGCAAGCCCCACAATGCAAAGTAGGCGGAGGCCGAGGAGGTACGGACTACGGGGTGGGGTGGGGTGGGGTGGGATTGTGTTTTTTTAAAAAAATTATTAAATTACGGAATAATTCCTGGTTTTTTGTGGTAGTAAACAGAAAATAAAAAGAATCTATGCCTTATGGCTTATCTTGCATGTATTTCTTAAAATAAATAAAAGCATATTTTTTTCAAATCAAAGTGAGCATAAGATTGATATTAATTTTCAAAGTTAAAGGAAATTTTTTATAAATTTAGAGTCGTCCAACCGATCCAAAAAAATTGTTTTTCTGTTTTTGGCGTCTCTAAGAAAGGGATAGCAAATGGTCCCTTAAAAAACGAATGCCTCGGCAAAATAGAGTTGGTTCTCGAGATCTCGTCATATTCTTGAGCGGGGTTGGTAACGTTACCTGACATAATATTTATAGGGGAACCTTAGACTTTCCAAAAGTCCGTTTTTTTTTCGTTTCGACTTCGTCGCTCCGCCGAAATTACAGCGTAATAGAGTATATTAAGGAGTAGCCGACTTGTTGCAAGTCTAGGGGAACCGGAGCGTGAGGGTCTCAATGGGGTTAACCGTGAGCCGTAAGAAGGCGAAAAATTTACCCGTTAGCCGTGAAAACTCGAAAAAGTTAACCGTTAGCCGTGAATGCATTTATTAGTGTTAAACGTGATTTTTTTATTTTGCTGAAAGTCCTGAAAGCAAATAGGGCTAAATAGTGTGTATTCGGAGCCATATAGAATCACTTTTTAAAAAAAAAACACAATCCTGTCATCCATTTTATCTGGTAGTCGATTGGATCAAATAATCTACTGGAGCTCAGTTGGAGGTCTATAGGAGTGCAGTGTCGGAGTGTTCATCTCTTCAGGTCCCACGGGGAGTATTTTAGCAACTTAGGACCTGCATCTGAAGTAATATGCGGCCACTTTTGTGAGAATTTACAAATTTAGATGCATTTCCACCGAATCTAGAATCCCAAATTTTCAAAATTTTCCGTGGGAGCATGCACCCGGAGTTCCTTAGGTAGCTCTCGCATACGGCGCTCTTGACTAAGCCCGCCAATCCGAATCTTGCTCCGCGGTCCCTGTAAGCAGGTTAGATTTCTACATCATTTTCATTAGGAAAGCATCACCATGTGAAGTCATCCGCTAATGTTTGACTACGTCGCCAACAAGCGTCACTATTGTGACTTCTCCGAGCTGCATGCACCTGTTTGTGCAGCGTGCGGTATATTCGATTTTTTTATATTCTTCAATGGTGTTAAAGTCTGCATTTCTTAAAATTACCGTGACAGCCAAAACTGTTGTTACGCAACCTTCAATTGATTTCTCGTGGCCAAAGGAAATTTATCGGCTAGATATTTAAACATCATTTCAGAATTTGGAATACGTTGATTGTAAAAACCATTCAATTACATTCTATCTCCTTCTACAGGGATTCTGATCGTTCGTTTCCGTGCTTCATTGCACAGCTACCGGTGACTGAGCAAGCACTGCATGTAAGCGCTGAAAAACTCATAAAAGCTCGAAACCTCATGCAATGAATAGTCGCCCTAAACTACTGATATCTGCTAAACTCAATTCAACAGCGTGGGTCCGAAGGCATTCGGCATTTGTTTTACTTCAAAAGTTGAAAACTATTTTCTTAATCTTACTGTTAACCGTGACGAAGGATAATTAACCGTTAGCCGTAAAAGATGGGTAATATTTAACCATTAGCCGTGAAAGCTATGCCCCCATTGAGACCCTCGAGTAAGGCTACTATGTAGCCTCTTGTTGTCATTCAAATTTCGCAAAATCTTTGAGCGCTCTGATTTTCAGCTAATAAGCGCACAGGAGCTGATTATTGATCATATGCATAGTAATATACCGTAGAATCCCGGTTATAAGCCCTGGGCTTATACAATATAGTAAGGGTTTTTGGGTGGGCCTATTATCGTTGGGAGGCTTATAACCCGGGGGCTTATAATAGGGAGGGTTAAAACATCTGAAATCCGTTAATTTTTATTGATATCTACTTTCAATTGAACAGGATTAACAATAACGATAACGAATTGTTTCAATGTGTGATTGGAAATGTCCTATATGGGACTGCACAGTGGTATCCCATCAACGTTCGAGCTACTGTACCCCATCAGAAGAAGAAAGGAAGGCTCTGGAGAGAACATGGGTTCTGGGAGGTGGTATCGAGTTACCGTGCTCTTATTTCATCTACGTGAACACAGAAAAAGTAAAGCTGATGTGAGAAAAAAAAAACTACGGAAAGCAGAACCAACTCTTTATGGGAACTGAGATCTACAATCACAACAAATAAACTGCCAACCGAAAATGGAACAGAAATCAAGTTTAGTTGCTACTTTGATGGAAAGCGATTCATTGAAATCGTGTTCAAGTTGCTGTAATTGATTTATAATAAAAAATATGCTGCTAGTTTGCCGCCTAATTATTAATTGTTTCCTGTACACGGTACCTGGTATAGATGGGGTGTACGTATAACCGGTTTCTAGATGAGACAGGTGGGTTTATGACCGGGGGGGAAGCTTATTACCCGGAGGAAATTTCTATTAGCAGATAGGTGGGCTTATAAACGGGATTAAATTTACATTTCCAATATGAAGCCTTTGAATTGTTGTTTCTGATTTTTAGCTTGCCAAGTAGATTGCACTAATTCAGTAATTGTCCCTTGTTTTTTTAAAAAAAAGTTGTGCATAACAGAAGACTTAAAGAGACAAAACACAAAGAATTTCTGGTCAATCTTCAACATACCCTTTCTTTAAACCAAATGAAAACAGAAGAATCTAGTCTAAGTTTATGTTCTAAAAGCTAGTTTGCATAATTTTTATTTTTTTGAAAAAGCAAAACTTGACACAAATCAGTTTAAAGCGCAACTATTCTAAGCGGACCGCTCGTTTCTGATTGGCTACCTCAAAGCGCCGGAAATTCTCTTGAAGACATATCAATCCCTAGGAGTTACAGAAAATTTTGAACTTCAATTAAAGTTCGTTTAGACCCCACAAATTAACCGCTCTTCTTTTTCATGTCCCCTGTTGGGCGGTTTTGTATTGCTTTGTTTGTGAGTGGAAGCGACACAAAACGCTAAGAGACTTCCAAGTTGTATCTAGTTGTTTATATCTTTTAAGACAGAAGACATTTCCCGGCCTCTTACACAACTGATCCTTATGTAAACAGCGGCAAGTTCTTTAATACGTTTAATACAATGCCACCGTAATATCTAATCCTACTGATTGCTTCATTAACTGTACTGTACATTGAAGGCAACAAACAGCAGTGAAAAATTTACACATTTAAGGCTTACTCTATCAACAAGCTTTCGCGGCGGATTAAGTCAGCCTTGAGCCGCTATGAAAACGCAAAATTTACTCGAGCGACTGTCTAACCAATGTTGTACTTAGACAAATTAGGTTTCAACGTAATTTTATTTAATTATTTCAAAAAAGTGAATTCAAATTTTTAGTATGAGCCAGGTTTTGTTGAGTGGTTTCATATTTTCTAACATGTGTGTAGCATTTGGTTTTAAGAGCCTTTCGTTGTATTTTAAGGCCAACTGACATTAAGAAAATATTTCAATCAAATCATGGAGTTTATCACGTCTTTTAAAAGTAAACGTTCATTTCCTGGATACGGAGTAAACGAAAGGGAGCAATATATTATCACTTGAAAGCCTCTTGTTCTCACAAACGGTTTCGGAAAAAGTTAGTGACAGTGTATTAGAATTATGCGATTGATAGTTATTAACGTTGCATTTTAAACAAATCAGTGTAAAGCAATAAAGTCTTGTGTGCTACTCGGAATAAAGACCTCTTTTCCGCCCTTTATTAAATACGATATAATTAAAACGTTTTCAAGTGTATGCTTACTGTAATCTGGTGGCCGGGCAGAAAACAATTCACTTATTCAATATCAGTGTCTGACTGGATCAATAGCCTTTATAATGTAAAATTTTCTCAACACAATTGTAGTGTGCAGTTTATAAAATTTTAACACTATCACATTTGTGGTGCATGGTTGCCTAGGAGTTCTGTTTTAGGCAGACTCACAGCGACAGTTCATCAAAAAATTGATAAGTTAAGACAGCTTAAAGTGGCCGAGCAATAAACCGAAAACTTTTAAATTCTTCAAAGTTGAATCGTTTCCCACGATCGAGAACTTTTTCCAGTCTTCATTTCGCACAGCCCACAAGCGTTTATGTCAACGATTGTGACACGAAAGACAAACAAAACTAGCTTCGAACATACAGGAGTGACCTTTATGTGCGTCATGAGTCGGCATGTCTGAGGGACAGTTTTGCTGTATATTTGAAATGACTCATTTTAAGTTTGATTACAAGTTAGCGTTAAAGACAACAACGTGTGATTAGTTTGGCAAAGTTGGCATGATTCTATCCTGAAGATGTTTCCAGTCACAGTCAAAGATAACAGCCGTCACTACGTGCTCTTTGGCCAGTCTTCTCATGGCAAAATCCACCAGAAAGTTGTATGAACCAGTAGATGAAACATGCTAATTCGCAAACATGTTGACCCTAGTGTGTTATAAAGGCACAGTCCGTATCAGGTGAAGGTAAACACACCATACAATGAGTTCAGTTTTACAGAAGAAGGCTATAAAAATATCAATCAAGACCAGCAAAGGATGTTTGTTTGTTTACATAATCACAGTGTGACACTCAACTCACTGTATTCAAACTGAACTGTCCAATGGAACAATAGAAAAAGTGCCAATAAAAGCCGCAATAGAAAAACAGATAGTTTATTCAAAGACGTTTAATTACTTTGTGTGGGAGGATTTGTGAGCTATATCGGGCAATATTGTATCTTTTGAGGTACACATATTCAACACGTGGACTCAGGAACTATATTTAGTGTGTACTGTTAACAAACCTTCTGTCGAAACGGCTCATTGTCCATACTGGGCTTTGTCGCGTGCTTGCACCGACTGACGGTTGATACAGCTTGGTATTGACCGCGAGCGTGACGGCACAAGTAAAAAAAGAACATTGAAGGCTACAAGCCCGAGTATACAAGATGAGCTCAGCTACACCAAGCACTTCAAATGAGAGCCCAAGGGCTTCAGAAAAGATCAAACGGCCCTTAAATGCATTCATTTTGTGGTCAAAGAAACGTAGGCGCGTCATTGCCAACGAAAACCCACAAATGCACAATTTCGATATATCAAGGAAGTTGGGATTGGAGTGGCAAAAACTTTCAGAAGAAGAAAAAGCGCTTTACTTTGAAGAAGCCAAGAAGTTAAAGGAAGAGCATAAGCAACTGTACCCCGATTACAAGTACCAGCCAAGGAAGAGAGATAAGGCAAGCAAGCGAGGTAAATTGCTTCACGGTCCTCCGTTCCACCTAAACTTCCTTGCAGCTACCGAAGGAGCCTACGTGAGGGATGGGCGAGTTCCTTTCACGCCCGATGCAAGATCTGCCTATCCGCCCAAGGGAATGTGCCCACAACGTGAAATTACAGCAAGTTGCGAGGAATACGCATCTTTTGCGCATCTTCACATGCGTTCTGCAGAAGGAGGAAAACCCGCAATGTTATCTAGTCATCCAGGCCGCAGACAGCTCTGTGAAGGATTTTTCCCTTACCGGAGCGTTGATTCCTCTTTGGCGACCATAACGCTGAGACCGAGTGTGGATCTTGCACCCTACAATAGGTACCCGTGGTATACTGCAGGAAGTGGGCGATACGGGCCTTCAGTGGCATGTTATGGCCATGTATTGCCTGCATACATTCCCCGACCCGAATTACACCCTTAACATGATCTAGAAGGTAAATCGAACACTCCTTATAAAGACAGAGAAGAAATACAAAGTAACGGGCGTTTGAAAGAAACGAGCACGGCATATTATCGATGTAGATTACAACAGTAATTTGTCAATTGATTAGAACTGTAAAGTATTCAACAACGAGTATTTAAGTCTCTTTAAAAGAGAAATCAATCCTAGAAAATTACAGGCTTAATTTTTAGACTGCAAAAGTTGTCACCAAAATCGTACATTACCGTCAGAGATTAAATCCAATCAACTGATGCTTCGTGTGTTTTTTTAAAATTATTCGCAACAAATTAAAACTGTTATAATTCACGAGAAAGATACTTGGTGCTGCACTGATGTTTTGTTTTGATATAAATGTTTTATTCTGATCAAACGTTTATTGTTTCATATTCCTTTTATTGAATATTTTCCTTTGTTCATGGCGCAGAGAACGCTTATGAAGTCTTGTAACTTTCCGACAACCCGCTACGCAGTAAACAAAAGCTGTTGTTTCACAGTTCTATGAAACACGAAGTTGATCAAAAGGCGTGACTTGATTAATTTTGTCCCGATGATAAAGTAAACACAACAGAGAAACAAATTAAATATTGTTATGGTATCGCGGAACCTGCTCAGCAACTTCGGGCCAAAATGTGTATCGTCATTAGTAGAAAAATCTCTTAAAACTGTTTTAAAAGGTCCAGAGTTCATTTGTAAAACCATTTATTAAGAACGTTATCTCAGATTCGCTATAATTTAATTTAATTAAATTTACTTTAAATGTCTAGTCGTAAAAGTTGACTTCAAAGATTCCTTCCAAACTAAGAAGAATAATTTTTTTTCTCTCAAAGCCATTTAAAACGGTTAAGATAAACGAAGTTCTTCACCATAAAATGAATTTTGAAACTTAAAACAAAAAAATACATATTTATCTTAAGACATCAAGAATGGAGTTAAAGTGTACATTTATAAAAGACGTACAAAGTTAAAACGTTAAACTTAAAATTGATGTTGTTATCAGAACATTCAAGCTATTTGTCTTGGAAGATAAGTTGCTATCAAGAGTAACTTAATATCGCTGTGTATTTTTTGTAATTTACATCGGGTGAGATAGTTGCAATCAGCAGGGTTAGAAAAGCGATGTTAGAAAACACCTTTTTTCTGAGGTTTCACCAAATGAATGTTTAACAGCTCGGTGCAGCCTTTCCTTCCATTGCAAATGATCGGTGTTTCTCTCTTGTACCTCTAAGGCCAGCTCACTTTAATACTCCGAACTGTTTCCAGCTACAGTTAAGTCCAATGGGAGTAGTTCGTAAAAGTGTAGACCAAAGATTCAAGATTAAAGATGACCAGAGAGTTATTTTGCCTGTCCACCAGCTTAGGTTAGCCTTGCAAGCAACGAAAAAATGCAAAACTAGTCAAGGTTGAAAACAGATAGCATACACTCAAAGGATAAATATTAAAACAACTATAAAAAAAATAATCTTCGAAAACCTTTTACAATGTCTCAAACAAAACCCCGAATTTTTAAAACCTTGTTGAATTTTTGTATGATTAATGCTTTCGTTTTGTTTTGTGAAGTTGGAAGTACAGCAAAGCCATCAGGTGAAGCGCCTTCTGAAGAAACTTCAAACTTTTCCTTTTGTTGAAATAGTTATTTAAACCTTCATGAAAGGAGCCCGTGTCTGGTAATCAAAATTGAAGTAATGCTCGCCTCGCAGGGATACTTTTGAAAAGACGCTGTGAGAGAGAAGAATGAAAAGTTTAAAGTCCAATTAATCAAAACTAACGGTTTAATTTTCTGCCTACAAAAAAAACAGTGATCCCTTCTTAAATAGCTTATATTTCAAGAAAGACAAAATCTGAAAAGCCTATAATTGTTTCAGTTACTAGTTTTGTTCGATAAAGTAATTGAGAATTCAAAGCCTCATTCATATTCACTCAAACACCTGCAATTTGTATTCCAAAACATGTAAAGTTTTGTTTCGTGTTCAATTCGAAAAAACGGCTTCCTAGTAGGCATGCGTGAGAAAACACTAGAGTCAATATAATATCCAAATTGTTATATTTTTAATAAACAAAACAAACTTTCAAGGCACAAGAAACGGCTATTTCCAGTTTAATTACAGTTTCTTACTCTAAATTACGAACTTGCTGTGGTGTTGATATTGGGAAGGAAAAAAAAATATGGGATGTTGGGAACATTGTTTGAGCCCTAAAAATCTCCAGCTTTTAAAGCTAAATCAAACTGACTAATTACCGAAATTCGTAAAATTATCAACTTCTGAATTGTTAAAATAATGAACATTTACTGAATTTACTTTTCAAAACGAGCCGAAAACGAATGGTCATTTTATTGGGTTTCATCAACTGGTTCAAAAGTTAGAATGAATAACACCAATCATTTCTACTCTTCTACAAAAGCAAATGAACGGTCACTTTATAGGGTTTCATCAACTGGTTCAAAATGTTAGAAAGGAAAACACCGATAATTTTTACTCTTCAAGACAGGCAAAATGAATGGTCACTTTATAGGGTTTCATCAACTGGTTCAAAAGTTAGAATGAATAACACCAATCATTTCTACT
>JAOEJH020174834.1:0-14307 GCA_025448215.2 Palythoa grandis
GACTTTATCTCCAATTTGGACTTCATACTCAAGATTTTTCCATGGATCAGGACTTAATTGTTTGATACCTAAAGAAAGTCTTTCTTGTTCAACATCAATATTTAATATTTTCACTTCTATTTCATCATTCTTTTTGAACTCATTAAGAGATTTACGTTGTCTTTGATTCCATGAAAAATCAGAGATATGAACCAATCCATCAACGCCTTCATCAAGTCCTATAAATAAACCAAACTCTGTAATATTACGAACCTTTCCTATTACTACAGAACCAATTGGATATTTTTCAAGGACATTTAGCCATGGGTTAGGCTCTCCTTCTTTGATGGAAAGAGAAATGCGATGTTCTTCAATATTGATGTCTTTGATAATTGCTTCTACCTCTTGATCAACTGAAAGTAATTTACTTGGATTGCGAACTTTCTTTGTCCATGAAATTTCAGAGACATGAATCAATCCTTCGATGCCTGGCTCTATTTGAATGAATGCACCATAATCTGTGAGGCTGACAATTTTTCCAGAAATACGTGTGCCAACTGAATATTTATCAGCAATGGACTCCCAAGGATTTTTCTCTTTTTGCTTTAATCCTAGAGAGACTTTTTGAGTGTCAGGAGAATATTTGAGGATCAAAACTTCTGTTTCATCACCAATTTGGAAGACTTCTGATGGGTGGTTGATACGTCCCCATGTCATATCTGTAATATGAAGTAATCCATCAATTCCACCAAGATCAACAAAAACACCATAATCTGTAATATTCTTAACACGACCTTTGATCAAAAGACCTTCTTCTAATTTGTTAAGAGTTTCTTCACGTTGTGCATGACGTTCTACCTCAAGTAAATAACGTCTTGATAAAACAATATTTCCTCTACGTTGATTAAGTTTTAGAATTTTAAATTCGTATGTTTCACCAAGCATTTGGTCAATATTTCTAATTGGTCTTAAATCAATTTGAGAACCTGGTAAAAATGCTTTCACTCCAATATTGACAGATAAACCACCTTTGATTCTGTCAATAATTGTTCCTTCAATTGTGCCATCATTTTCAAAAATTCTAGCAACATCTTCCCATACTCTTTGCTTATGTGCTTTTTCTTTGGAAAGCAAAACGACGCCATCATGCCCCTCAAAGGCTTCAATATAAACTTCTGTATCTTCTCCAACATTTGCTTCAAGGACTCCTTCAGGATTACGGAATTGCTCTACTGGAATTTTACCTTCGGATTTGTATCCAATATCAATAGTAACAAAATCTTTATTAAGATCAGTGATTTTACCAACGGCAATACTTTGTTCTTTCAAAGATTCAGTAGAATTATCCACTAATGAACTCATATCAAATGGAGAGTTGAAATCAAAGGTTACAAGGGGTGTTTGTGATGTTGTCATAGTATTTTGTATAGCCACTTGACTACAAGGAAAAGGTTAATCATAAAACTATATCAATCTTTGTTTGAATGATGATAATAAAAAGTAAAACTTTCTATTAAATAATAAAGGATTGATTTTGTCAAGTTATCAAGGAGGAATGTTAATGAGCAATAGCATGCACTTGAACGCAAAATTGTTTATCTTTCATAAAGTACCGTATTTCTCTAAATTTACCTATATATCGTTGATTTCCCATGACTGAACGCAAATTATATTTTGCATTGTGTTTAGCAGTTTGTTGGGCTTTAAGTAATGTGGGACCACAACCAACGGTTTCCATTTTGATTTTTTTAGGCGGTTTATAGCCTAAACTAGTGGCTTCTAAATGAGGTGAACGGAAGTAATTGCTATTTTTTGATGAGAAGCATGAGCTTAACCCAATCATACTAACAACAATGAGAATAGAAAAATAAAACTGCATTTTGGCAGATATGCAATAGATAAACCAATCTTAATTAAATTGATTAAAAAGAATATGTAACATATTGATTTTTAAATTGAATAATATTCAAGTATAAGAGAGTGATCAAATTTATTATCAAAAATACTTGCAATCTCTAACTTTTGTCTTTATCCTTCACAAACTAATTTTTGTCACCAGAAAATTTTTAATTTCATTTCACATGAACCTAACTAATAAGATAACGTTAGCAATTGATTGCCAACAAATTTCTGATACAGAATCTCAATTAACATTTACATTGACCAATGGGACACACCTTACCCTTCAAAACTTTAGGCTTTGTGCTACTGTTTCACGAACCCCAAAAGGTCTTGATGGAGCAAAGATTGTCAAGTCTGTTGGACATTACATTGAGTTTACTGCAGAAGGCAAAGAATTGAAACTTGATGACAAATGGAGTTTTACCTTCACTTCTGCAAAATTAACTCATATCTGTCAAGCAGCTCAAGGTGCTTATCTAGTTCAAGGGAATGATGAAGATGAAAGTATCTTACCTGTTAAAATGTTGCCTCCTACCTTTAAGTTTATTGATAAAAAACTGACTTGTAATCAAGAACAATTAGAGGTTATCAAGGACATTCAAAGTATTGATGTCGAACTTGTTCCATACCCTACAAAAGTAGAGTTGAAAGAAAGTACTGGAGTTAACCTAAAACAAGGTTTTCAATTTTCTGCAAAATCTATTCAAGCATTACAAGCGTTGCATTCTGCAAAAGCAACATTAGTCAATATATTTTGTGAAAATTCTCCGCTTGTTCTTACTCATCATGGTAGTTGTGTTGTCTTCAATGACTCTTTAGACTTACAAAATGAATCTTATATTTTAGAAATTGACACAAACACAATTACCATTACAGCATCATCAGAGTCAGGATTTTTTTATGGTTTAATGACTTTGGCACAACTTGCTATGGGAACAAAAATCTACCCTTCTCTACGAATTGAGGATTCACCTCGTTTTGAGTGGAGAGTACAGCATTTAGATGTAGCAAGGCAGTTTTATACGCTATCAGAAATTAAGAAATTGATAGATTTAATGTCATTTTACAAATTAAATAAATTCCATTGGCATTTGACTGATGATGAAGCATGGCGCCTACAAAGTAACACATATCCTGAATTGACAGAAAAAGGAGCATATCGTTATCATGGCGGTGTCATTCCTCCAATTTGGAGTGTGAACCCTTCGCCAACAGGTGGTTTTTATACAGCAGATTGTGCAAGAGAAATTGTCAAATATGCTCAAAGCCGACAAATTGAAGTGATACCTGAAATTGCTTGTATTGGTCATAGTTATGCAGTATTACAAATTCTTAATGATTTATTAGAGCAAGAAGATCAATCTAAATATATCAGTGTGCAAGGATATTTTCCTAATATATTGAACCCAGGTTTACCGCAAACTTATACATTTTTGGAAAATATTTTGAGTGAGGTTGCTAGTATTTTTCCTTCTCAATATATTCACATTGGTGTTGATGAATGTCCTGATGGACGATGGGAGGGATCGCCTGCTTGTCAAGCATTAATGCAACGTGAAAACCTTAAAACTATTGATGATCTACAAGCATATTTTATTAAAAGAATTCAAGAAATTTTAAGAAAACTAGGAAAAAAGACAGGCTGTTGGGAAGAAGGAACAGAATGTGGAGACATTGCAAAGGATTCTTATACTACATCATGGACAGGTACAGGTGCAGGGTTAAGTGCGGCAAAGCGAGGTTATTCTACTGTTATGAGCCCTGCACAACATATTTATTTTGATATGGTACAGAATAAACACCCTTGGGATCCTGGAGCATCATGGGCAGGTGTCAGTACATTACAAAATTCCTATTCATATGATCCTGTACCAGAAGGCACAGAAGGAGGCGAAAATATTATGGGAGTGCAAGGCTGTCTTTGGGGAGAATATTTAGGACGTAAAGATCGAGTTTATTTTATGCTTGTTCCAAGAATTTGTGCTTTGTCTGAAATTGCTTGGACTCCTAACTTGTCAAAAGATTATCAACGCTTCCAAACTATTTTAGAGGTTTCTCATTTACCTCAATTGAAACAGGCAGGAATCCGTCATCGTCCTATTTCTAATAAGCATCTTCATCAATTTTTATAATTCATTGCTTTTATGTCGTTAGTTTCATTAGAAATTTGTATTGATAATCCTCTCTCTTTGCATCATGCCATTGAAGGAGGAGCAAATCGGATTGAACTTTGCCAATCTCTCAATACAGGAGGATTAACGCCTTCTCAAGGTTTTATTGATTGGGCTTTAAAAAATACTACTGTTCCATTGCGAATTATGATTCGTCAACGCGGCGGTAATTTTTGTTATAGCCATGATGACATGGAAGCATTGCTACTTGATGTCAAATCTTTACCTCAACATCATATGTTAGAAGGTATTGTTGTTGGAATTTTGACAGAAGAAGGACAAATTGATTGTAAAAATATGCAACGTATGAAAGATGCTTGCGGAGACCTTGCAGTAACATGTCATCGTGCATTTGATCATGTTTTAAATGCAAAACAAGCATTAAAAGATTTACAAACTTGTGGAGTTGATACATTGCTTACTAGTGGTCAAAAAGAGAAAGCTATTGATGCAATGGAGCTATTAGCTGATTTATCAAAAAATTCAGGAGATATCCAAATCATGACATGCGGAGGGTTTGCTCCTTCTTTTGAAGAAGTCCAAACATTGCAAACAAATTGTTATTCGACATGGTTTCATATTGCAGGAGCAAAAACTCAAAATACGAATGAAACAGGTGTTAATATGGGAGCATCAGAAGAGTCTGACAATTTATTAATTACTAATGTTGCTATTGTCAAGACAGTTAGAGGTGCATTGGATCAAGTATAAAATATTCTCAAGTTCATGATTTTATTAGGAAACATAGAGGCATATTGTGGTTTTGAAAAAAGCTCACAGGCATTACTTGCAAAACACTCTGCAATTGATGCAATTGTTACAGGAATTAGATGTATAGAAGATGAGAGAATGATAACAGAAACAAATATTCTTAATTTTTTTAAAAATGTTAGTCCTTAGCTCAAGAATTAGGACTAGTTTGGAGTTATCAATGAAAGACTGAGCAACGGCAAACGGTAAGACCTACCTTGCGGAATTCGACGATTTTAAAACTCTAAGATTGTGAATTTCAGTTTCTCCATAAAAAAATCCGTTCTTTTCAAATGTTTCAACATAGAAGGAAGGCAGTAAGATAAAATACTTTCATTTATGTGCTAAACCACAACTCATCATACGATTATTGTTGTAATGACGGTTTCTTGGCGTATTCAGCAAACGAAAACAAAAGGCGGGAACTGGGGGTGATTTTAACTGCGAGTCATTGAACAATCCAAATAATCGTAAACAGCCGAGGGGTGGATCAAATAGTTTGAATTATTTTTTCTCCAGTGCGTGGAGCCTTTTTTATTAAAGTTTATATAATTTACCTTTATGATCTCTTGCCAGGGCATGAACTCATTATCATCTCACGGCAGCGCACGTTTGATGCCGGAGCCTGACAACTCGGTACAGACTAAAATTCGCAAGACCTATTAATTTTAATTAGCCTGTCAAAAACTTTTAAGTTTTGATTACATAGTGGTTAAAGCAGGCTTACTTTCCAACTATTATCATTTATTTAATGACTCTGTATTCCAAAAAAAGAGAACATCTCTAAGATTGGTATGCACCGTCACTCTCAACCGCGTAGCTTATTTATTAATCGCCCATAAATAGTTATTGTCAACATGCCGTTGCAGATAACAAAATTACATTTGTGAACAGAGAAAAAAATTGTCCTTTAACAGAACTCCTGTAAATTACAAAATCAATCGAAAACAGCCCAAAAGACTGCTTCTTAATAAAAGAAATAGCGGCGACTGGTTAATTCGTGTTTTTAACAAAAGAAAAAAAATGCGTGGTATGTGTTTTGGTTGATGGCAATGGACAACCTCACCGTGTATTCAGTTCAACTATGAAATACAAGTTTCCCTTCCATTTAGTGATACAACTTTGTAAATGCACAACTTAACAAGGAGAGATCCAATGCATTGGCTGACTAAATAAACTTCTTCATAAAGAAGACAAAGTCTTTCCTGGAACAGCTGCTAGGCGCTGACAGACGAGTGTGGAATGCTGCCCTTTTAGGCGTTTACCCCAACATTTTGGTTATGAAAAACGAAAATCATTAGGTCGGAAAAAGAAGTTATTAAAATAGATGTTTTATTACGCCGCTTTAAACTGACTACACCTGCATGTGTTCGGAATGAGTAACCAATATATACATAATTTTTTTTATGGCAAATTAGATACAGTAGTTATTTGTCAAACAGGCGTTATAAGGGTTCTTAAAACTGTAAGTAACCGGCGAGAAGCCTTGTTAGTTTTTCAGTCTTCATCTTAAATGAGCATAAGTGATTCAGTCATGAATTAAAACGTCTGTTCAGAGGTTTTTAGGCAGCACATACTGAGCAAATCAAAGGTTTACCTTCAACATATTTATATATACCAGCGAAATCCATTTTTAATTTTTTTCTTGAGTGACTAACATCCATAATCAACAAGTGAACGTGCTGTTTTAAAGACTTTAAGACTTCAGTGTTGCATGACTGTATTAGTGTTATCCAAGTATCGTTTGTCTGTTATAGCTCCCGCTTTAGTGACAATGATGGCATAAAAAGCAAAACCATGTATGGAAAATGATAAAAAGATAATAAAAAGACACCTTGCAAGTTTTTTTAAAAATGCATTCTTTCACCATTAGAAAAGATATTACATGGGCGCGTGAAAATATCCGTTTTATCGAGTGTTGAAGAGATCTCCCACGAGTAGCGCGGGCAACAAGTTAGAGATTTTCAACGTGGGATTGGGAAGGTGGGATTCGTATCTTCAGGATAGCATAATAGTTTAACTACGCTGGCTGCAAGCGCCCAGTCAGCTCTACCTCCTGGCCACATGATCTATCTTGAACAGTTACACCGACAAAGACTGCTGCAAAACACAATAGTTTTCTAAGCACTTTTAACGGGTGGGAGATGCACGTAAATTCAGAGAGCCGTCACCAAAAGGTTAAAAGATCAACGAAAACTTCTCACTTTTGATGTCTTTGATTCCTTCACGTCTTAATGGCAACCAATTATCTAAGTATTTTATTCTGTTACAGACTCACTACCCAAGAGGGTTTGTGTTTTAAAACCAGTTATTCAAACGAAACCATCCAAATGAGCTCAGTTATGCACCAACACTGATTAGTAGCAAGCTGCCACCAAAGTGAAGAAAGCAAACACGTGATTGCTATTAACATGTTTCCGTTTTAGTCACTGGCATGGTTTGCATTCTTCTTAGCTTTCTCGAAGGTACTTTGCTTTCATTAACATTAAAGGAATAAAAAAGAACAAAATGAAACGGAACTGGGTCGGCGCGTTTGCTTAAAATAATAATCAATTGCTATGAAGCACTATATTAAATTGGTGATCGTGGGAATTATCACGTTTTTCAAAAAACTGTGTCACAGTATACCTAAAAAAGGGGCAATAACTATCCGATATCCAAAAACGTCTGTTTATTTTCAAGCACGCATATAAATAAAAGCAATTGAAATTTAGTTTAATTGCACAAACGACAATCACATTCTTGTCAAAATGCCAAAGACAAGAAGAACGAGTCAATAGCTCAAAACGTATATACTAGTCCTAAAAAAGTGTTTGCGAATCAGCACAAAAGTCTTATATACTGTGCATGGAGAACTCTACTAAACCACGAAACATCTTTCTTTCTCCGAACTAACAAATTTCGATCTACAACAGTTTTTTCGTTTGCTGGAAAACGAAAAATTCAATGAAACACGTGGGAAATAAACAGTGAGGAAATACCTATTATTATGATAAAAACCAAACTTGTTCTTGATTTTGAAATCCACTGGGCAAATCTGTTGTGTTTGATGAAGTAAAAAACGAACCCAGGCAAAAATATTGATCTGTAGCGCAGCAGATGTTGCTCGCCCCTATGGCGTGCCGGTACCAGAGAATGAAACACAGAAAAATAGCGCAATTTCCCAAGTACAGAGTTTTAAATTTTGTTTTATGCGCGTTCAACATTCCTTAACACAAATTTACTACATAATAGAACCAAAGTCTATACATCCATACAAATTAAAACTTACTGTAGCTCTTTAATGCAAATCTACACGGAGAAACATTGTAAGACGTGGAGAAACAGACATGATTTGTTTCGTACAACAGCTAGATTCACCAATTATTTCCGTCACATTTTGGCTGGCTTTTATAATTTAATATTCTACCTCTGTGTGTTGTCAATTTTGAAATTTGTAACGTCCAATGGATTTTCTTTAACTGGCGTAACAATTATGTTAGTAAAACGACAATTATTCAGACTACACGCAAAACAATTTTAGAAGAACAATCAGGGAAATTATTGTGCCGTTTTTTTGTAAATTTGTCTGTTTTAGATTTGTCAATTTTTATAGCCGAAACCTTTGCACACTTCTGTTACATGTCTGTAAGAAATTATTTGTTTTTGACCAGGTTAAATGCGTTTTCCTTCAGTATAGAAAGTATGGCTGCAAGGCATAACTATACTCAATTATTAATGCCACATGGCCTTTAATGCCGTGGGTCAAAGTTGGTAGAAAACGGGATTTAGTGGACGCCCAAATTGTCACGAACTAGTTATGCAAAACGAATACATCCAGCCTACCGAGGCAATTGTCAAGAGCACATGGCACTCGCTTCAACAAATTCTGATAGCGAATCACTCGCCCGTTGATTACTGACTTGAAGAGGCGAATAGCGATGACAACCCTAGCTATTGCATTAACTCGTATTTGGTCTTAACACCAAACTTTTAGTTACAGATGTTCATCCGACATTTTCATACGCATCACCGGTTTCACTAAAGTTACTCGGTGAACTCAAGCTGAATAACTGCACCATCAGAGTAGGGTCTAACAACTAACAATAGAATAAATTGAGTAGAAAAACAAAACGGCCTGCTAAGATGTTTTAACAAGACTTGGCTGATTGTGCGCTGCTTGTGTGCTTACGATCACAGTTAGTTAGATTATTTTTTAGAGTTTCCTTTGAAAAGTAAGCGCCATTACTCATTAGTATAAAGCAAAATTATATTGCAAAATCAAAACTACCAACGGCGTTCATTATTTGAATTATTTACATTGAATCAACCTTTTTCAAGTACCGAAAATTACGTCACCTTTTTTCTGCGATGCTTGCAAAAAGTGAGTTCTGCTCATCGATGGCCAACTGATACGAAAGAACCTAAAGTTTATTTCCCCGGTGATAGAAGTCAAACCATCTGTAAAACAACCAAAAAGGTGCAGAAGATAGCTCCTGCTTTCTTATTGTTATTGAACTTAGTTAAACTTCGGGTAATGGAGATACAAAATGAAATGCCTTGATTGGTGTCAAAGATACAACAGCGAATCAGCGCCTGTGAGGCGCACAATACTCTCAAACACATATACCGACCTCCAGAGCCAAGCCTTCTGCCGCTTGTGAACATTTTTTTTTCACATCTGCAAACAAACTTGTTTTTTTGCTTTTGTTTTAGATCCTTTTTAAGCAAAATTTTTTTAACGTATAACTGAGAGGAGCGAGATATATATGAGCTATCATTTAGTGACTTGTGGAGGGTGTTTGCAAAGTTCAAACTGGTAAGAACTTGGTAATTTGGTTGATATCTTATACGGGCTTTATAAATCCTAAACTGAGCCGGCCTAGTTCTATGGCCGCTACCTTTGGGAGGACAAGGACGAACAAGAATTGCTAATTTGCTAAACGTCTGCCTCTCCTCCCCCTCCTCAGTCCTCCCAACCATAAGAGGGGTATGGTCTAAAAGTGCCAAGTTCTTCTAGCCTTGCCCTTGCCTCAGCCCCATCTCCATTCTCGCTTGGTTTGAAATGCTGCCCAAGGCAAGGAAAAAACAAATCCATAAAATAAATGTGTAGTACAATCGTAAAGCGAAATAACCAGGGAAACTAGTTTTAAATGCGAAAAATTTTATGATAAAGTTTAACAGTTTAAATTGTTGTTAACCTAACGTGCCAACCGATAAATGTGATGAAATTGTAATGCTGCGTCGATGTTTTTATAGAAACAGTTTTAGTAAATGCTTTGTTAGTTAGACACCGTTCAAAAGTAGAATAAACTATCGTTTTGGATTGAGAGTCCTTCGTTGGAGAACTCTAGTCCGAAACGTCAGTTTATTCTACTTTTTCAAGTGGTGTCTAACTTACAGATCATCTATACTAATAAAAACTGAACCGACCGATACTTACATGGAGTATTGAAGCAGCTTTAAATCAAGTCCCGTTACTTTTGCTCTTTGGTAAAACTGTATAAATATGGCATATTCGCTTTGTAAACTAAAAACTGGTCCAACTCCAAGAGTGAAAAGAACTTTGAAAAGGATTTTACATACCCAGCGATTTATAGGCGAGCCAGTACTAATGCTTCACTTAAGTGCGGCAAATTACCTCGACTATATTTAATAAGCATCGCTTAATAAGCACACACCACATACGACTGAAATGTTCATTATCCCCACCATGGCAGTGGGGTGAAGATATATCAAGAATAAGAGTCACGTGTCATTGCATCGAGAAATAAGAGATCAGAAGAACTGACTACGCACGCACAGGCACGCTGTACTGGACTGTAGAAAAAGGAGGCGAATAGACAGGAAACGAGTTTCCGGAACAAGCGTAGAATCAAAGTAATTTTATGTTGACAGCATCAAATAATACTCATTTTAAGCGAAACTGAAGCAAAGGAAACAAATGAACAGTACCAGGTTGTTCGTTTTCGTATACAATCACCTTGTGATTGTCATGTTCAGTTCCATATTTCGCCACTGTAGAGAAAAAGCAGTCTTAGAACAATTTTCCTGTTTGGCATAACTTTGCCGTCTGCAAAACATCACAAAAATTTACGTGGGACTCATTTGACATAGGTGGCTAAACTTTAAAAGAGAAAGTTATCATTTTCAGTAATGGCAACTGATGCACTAGAGTCAAAAACGTGTCCTTACTGTAGCCATGACCTAATACTGTATTCGATTTAATCATACGTACATGAATATTATTTATCCTCAAATTTACTGATTAGCTTCAAAAATAATACAAATAACGAGATTAAAGTTATTTAGAAAATTATATTCAAGATTTACCTGCTTGATAGCCGCTTTAAATTTGCTGAAATTTTCTAAAGATGCCTTTTTTTCTGATAGTGATAGCGAGTTCCAATTCTTAGTACCATGCATAAATTAGTTGCAGAATGCGGTTTTCGCGGGCTTGAAATATTGTTACCCTTTAAGGAATTAATACACAATAGATCCTTTTTAAGCATATATATTTTTTCAAGTATCCTCAGTTTTGAACGACCTATATAAACAGCATTATGCCTTACAGAAATATTTGACTGATACAGCGCTTTTGGTAACTATATTTGTCCGTGTAACAAGAAGTTTATCCCTTCTAGCCTCAATGTTTTAGCTATAAAGTTTTTTCATGAAGTTTTTAAAAACTAGAATTTGATTACTTAGACAGAATGGTTTAAAAGGCTTTAGACTTTCATGACAAATATTTTAACAGGATATGAGGGTTTCTATTTACTGTTGACCTTCTCATCAACCGAATTGTTATCAGGTAACACGAAACAAGAGTCGATGTGGTAATGCTGTTATTGATTTAAAGAAATGTTTTCGTTTGCTTTTAAAAAAACAAGAGCAAAATTTAATTTGCGCCGATGTATGCCGTCTGAGCTAAGTGTCTCGTGAGAAGCGAACCAATGTTTTGTGAATCTGCACGTTACTTTTAACTTGCTGATTGAAACGGTCCTACTGACGGCTTCACGTGCCTGTTCACTTTAAAATTTCTTGAGCCTGATGTGCCAGAACCAAGGAGCTGGAATCACTGGCTTTATTTGCCAAACTGCCAAAAAATTGATTTTTATTTTTGCTGTGACAATCAAATTTTTTAATAAACCAAAAAGAGGGTTAAAACCTGCTTTAATACAGTTTCAGCTTCAACTCAACATGTCTCATTACCAGCTTTTACTGAAAGCTACAGATATTCGTACTAAACCAAACAAGAACCGACGCAAGAACAAATAGTGACAAGTTATATATTGTCTTAGAAGGCCGCACTGAAAGGTCTCGGTAGAGATTCCAGGAAACATCCAGGTTTTAGCTGGAACAACCTTTGAGCTGGCATTTCCAATAACTGACAAACTGGTCTTGATGGGTTGTACGATGGTGACAAAAATTGGTATCTTGAGATTTACTGTTTGTTTTTATAACACATAAGTGGTTATCTGATGGCAGCTTGTCATACCTCAGGAAATGTTTTCCTTGGCGACCCCAATTTTTTACTTTATTATCTGGGCGGTTAATAGGCACACAAATGTTCACTATGTCAAAACGAATTGGAAATAAATCGGTAAATCTCTTACCTTATATTTGCTGTTTTCCCGCTGAAAACCACTGCACTAAGTTATTGAGAGCAGGGAGTGTTAGCGCGGCACTTGTGAATCACAGTCCAGTGACGTCTGCGTGTGTGAACACTCGGGGTCACTTTAAATCCTTCATCCACTGTAACTATTGACATAATACTATGAATAAAAAAACTGCATCTAGTTTCTTAATGGACCTCAATAAAAGACTTCTGTTGACACGCGTTTTGACACAGACTTTCTACGTGTAACTGTAAGCTTTATCGTAATTATGTCAAAGGTTTTTTCCAATCTCCCAAAAAAAGTTCATACAAGAGCAGCCAATGAATGCCGCATAATAGCTGAAATGAGTAATAGGTTTTGTTTTTTGTTTTGTTCAGTCTTTCAGCAGTGTTCAATAAAACAGCTAGCTGATGCGTGTTACTAATCCGTCAACAAGACACGCTACAGCAACTCAGTCCTCGAGTAGAAACAAGGGTAAAAGACTAAACTGTAATTTGATGGTGAAACGTTACAACCAGAGGGATATAGTATTCTGGCAAAACGTTTTAAAACAAATACAAAACCCTTATTCTAAAAAAAATAGTTTTTGGTTGCTTATTTTAAAAAAGGAATCCGATTAGACTCTAAAGAGCGTGTATTCTTGTATCAAGTATCTTGATGAATCATTTGAATGGTGTTATTGGCATTGCCACGCGATGTCTGTGGCTTTTTGCCTCTCAAAGTGTTGACCTTTCAAACACGCATTTAGGTTTTTATGTGAATGGCTACATTTACGAACCAAGTCACTAGCTGTCTTTACACTAGATTATAAAAATGACAAGTAAAATAAAATTCTCTTACTTTATAGCTCTTCACACTTCCATAAACACAGACACTAAAGTCAACTTAGTTTGACAATCAACTTAGTCTGAAAGGTTACTGAGGGAACCTCAATGACTGCAACTGAGTTGCTTGCAGTGTAGGTCCGTATCGTCTGCAAATCAGCGACGCGAAGAGCGATTCTTAAATTGGTTAACTAGCTGAGTCACGGTGAACAAAAACAAAAATGTTCGAAATCCAGGTCCGTACACAGAGGGGGCTCGATGTCCATGGGTGCGTAAGTAATCCCACCTCCCCCTCAGGTCCGTACACAGAGGGGTTTCGATGGCCATGGGTGCGTAAGTACCCCCACGTCCCCCTCAGGTCCGTACACAGAGGGGGCTCGATGGCCATGGGTGCGTAAGTACCCCCACCTCCCCCTCAGGTCCGTACACAGAGGGGGTTCGATGGCCATGGGAGCGTAAGTACCCCCACCTCCCCCTCAGGTCCGTACACAGAGGGGGCTCGATGGCCATGGGTGCGTAAGTACCCCCACCTCCCCCTCAGGTCCGTACACAGAGGGGGCTCGATGGCCATGGGTGCGTAAGTACCCCCACCTCCCCCTCAGGTCCGTACACAGAGGGGGTTCGATGGCCATGGGTGCGTAAGTACCCTCACCTCCCCCTCAGGAATGAGTGAAATAATTTTGTATTACTGGTTGTTGGTTGTCGTTTTTGCTTACTTTCTTACGTTCTTACTTATATCGTTACACAAACATTTTTTTTAATAAGACTAAAAACTTAGCAGCTAAGTCTTACTTATGAGCCTAGTGTAAAGACGGCTAGTGACAAAAGCAGTAGTGACACTTCGCCCCTTAAGAGCGGAGACTGGCCATGGCTTCTGCACGCAGGCTACAAAAGCAGTGGTAAAGGCCGAGATAATTTCACAATTGCTGACCATTCTTGTACCCAGGTCGCGCGTGGAAAGATTATATTGATCATGTTACATAAATTTGGAATAATCTGCTGGAATCATACAGTTTTCAGATTTCCTGATATATTAGATTTAGGTCAGCACCATGACTTCATGACCTATTATAATTATAATAA
>JAOEJH020175472.1:0-14298 GCA_025448215.2 Palythoa grandis
CATTTCACCACCTCCCCGGGGTCACAAAAATTTCATGTAAACACGGGTGAATTTTTTCCACGGTCAAGCGGGTTACCTCACCTCCATGTAAACAGGCCCTAATTCAATGAAAAATTATAACTTTATAAGATAACAAAAAATAAAACTAGGAAAAAATGTTCCAGTTCTCATTTCTTCAAACGGATTACAACGAGGGGCTAACACCCGAGACATATTTTAAACACATGTTACGGTGATGACTTTTCTCACAACTAGGCTGAAATATAATACCCTGACGAATTAAATAGTGTTTTGAAATTATTAACTAACACGCATTTGCTAAACTCTGATAAATTCTAACAGTCCATCAGGATAAGCATGCGAGAGAGGATTCTGGTCTTGATGTGCACTTATTGCAAGTTATCACACTTACTTGCGGGGAATAACTGTATTGAGACTACTCCACAAATTGCAGCACAGTGTTTGAATGCGCCTTGGAACATTTGGTTCCAGTAAAAACGAGAGAGACTGAACGAGCACGTCAACGTAAGGAATAAGCGAGCTGGGTTCTAGCGTTTCAAGTTTACTCAGGTTTAACATCGCTGGAGACGGGTTGGTGGCAGCCATCGACAAAGCTGTAAAGACAAACACAAGCAGAAAAGTGAAATGTTTGCTCAACATATAGATGGAGAAAGGCCAGTAAGGAGTAGTACAATTCCCCGTTCCTACCCCTGTGAACCCCGTGTGCACCCCCCTTATCTGTCACTTGAAATGTTGAGTATTTCATATACTATAACCAAAATGCATTGGTTTGTCTTTAAATGACAAGTCACTGCCTAGTAAAAAAAATCTGATGTCCAAAATATAATTTTTCAATCAAAAATATAATGTTTCAAATCAAAAATAAAAAAAAATTGAACTTGCTTTTATGCAACCTTCTGCAATCCATAAAAATGAAATGAGATATATTAACCAACCCACAAAAACCGACGCAAAAATGAATTCAGGTCCCTTATCCTCCAGTCAGAAAAATTAATTTACCTTCCTTTAACGCCAAGGGCGAACACGAGGTGGCCGGAATAAAGCTTCTAAACCAGGCTCCTTTTCCATCAGTGTCGTGATCATCCTTGAGTTGTTCCTCTTCAAGCCAGTCTCCCACCTGGCACAGGTGTGGATAATGGGTGACCAATAACCTCAACAGGGGGGCATATAACCCCTGAAACTGGCCTTGCTGCGACTGCACCTTCTGCAACAGGTGCTTGATGGGAATCTTAGCCAAAAGCGTCGGCGTGTATGACTCAAACTGAGTGTTGTTGCCCACTAGAAACAAACAGGAAACAGGACATAATGAACAAACTTCAAAACTGCCTCAACAGATCCTTTTCCAATTTGAAGTTGCCGCTAATCATAATGACTGCAGATTCATTTTATTTAGTATTAGCCTAACTCTGAAGCAAAATGAATCTGCAGTTATTGTAAGCTGCGGCAACTGCAAATTCAAAACGGGTCTTTCATCTTAAACTTCTAACTGTCAAAGCACAAGAAAACCAGTTCTGTCGCTTTTAGCTCTGCGTATTCACTAAATTTAGCAAGCCTGATAGTTTATTTGTGCACCATGAAACAATAATACGAAACAATATTCTATATAGCAGCAATTTCAAGAATCACACTACAAAAAAATATTCAAGATGTCAGCCAATTTTGCCAATGAATTCTTCGTAGAAGTGAACGAAAGTGACTTCACTAAATAGTTTTTTGGGTGAAATAACAGTTTGAGAATTCACCGCCTCTTCTCTAGATAGTCTTGAACATTTTTAAACTGCCTCATAACGCTAAATCCTTTATGAGCCCAGGTGGCTTATTGGAGCAGGCGCTTATCTCCAGTTTCTGTAGTGTTAAGCAGATGAGAGTCATTGATTCCCCTGGACGGGACACTAATCTGTTGCATGTTAAATTTCAGTAGAAGCTTTTACTCATTTTACCGACCTCGCAGGGATAGGAAACTGAGTCAACTTTGGCAGAAAGAAATTCACACATATGTTCAATGCTCAGAAGAACCGGAGATTGAATCCGGGACATTATGGCTGCAAAGCAGAGATCTTACCACTGCAACAACCACGCCACGTTAAACTGCCTCATAACCCAACATGAAATGAAAACTAGGTGTTAATTTGAATAACTGCAGTAACTCGTAACACCAACCTATTGTCTTCATGTTTGACAGTAGGCAGTCTTGGTACGTTAAAACATAGTACAACATCAAGAGCTGTGGGGCCAACCACGTGACACTTTTGTCTTCTGACGTCACCCAAACAGAACTTCGCCGTCGCAACAACACTCTGGCGCTTTCAACCTCCAACGGTGTCTTGATAAGCCAAAGATAAATAAAATGAAACAAATGGCTTAGAATTACTTGGCATTGCAAGAGGAGTATTTTACAACTAGCTTTTAAAGCCACTGGCACTTCTTTTTTCTGTCTTCAATTATTCATCATATCATTTGAAGTAGGCTTGCAAAAAACAAATTAACAATTCGCCATTTACAAAAAGGGGGAAGGGCTTGGGCACGAGTTGTGACCGCAAAGCATAGAGGGATGTTTTGGCTCGACAGAGCTGCCATGTTTAACTAGAAACACATGCCACAGCACTCAAATTGTTGCGTTCCAGGCTTTTTAAATAATTTGACAAATGCGCCAGATTCAGAATATTGCAGGATTTCAAAAGATGTTTATTTTCTATCCATCCAAAAAATCCATGCATGCTTTGCAGTCCCAACTCACCCCCACAGTCCCCTCTCGTTTTTCAAATGGCGAATGGTCAGATCATCTATTTTATACAGAGCTTTAATCTGCAAAATTTTTGACAAATTTCGTGCATGTTGGTTTTAGACGACAGGATTTGTGACACCATTTCTTTTTTCTATTCTTTCCTATTATCAAACACCTTCTTGAAAAAACTCAGTATGTGTGTTATTAACACTTTTTAATCAAAACTTGTAACAACATAGCAATTATAAAGTTTTTTTGACAGGCGTGAACAATTAGCAAATGACCTTTTAATCAGATCGTAAATGATAAAGACCACAAATTAACGAGCCTCCTTCCACCTAGATCACAATGCAGACGCTTGAGAAATAATTGCATATTCCATGCACCATTATGCAAGACAGACCGTTTTCAAAAATCCTTTGTTAGTAGTAATTTGTTTTAATCTTATATTATTCTTACTTTTTTATCTAGAGTTATATCACTGTTAATAAGAAATTTTAAATTATTATAACATAGTGTATATATTATTTTATTAGCATTTGTATTATTACTGCACACGTAATTCAAGGTGTAAATCCAATAAAACGTTATTTTCTTCTTAGATAACATCAACGCGATATACTCGGTCTATTAAATGGCTGACCCTACAAATGCTGTTTAGCTTACCTCCTCCCTTGACGACTGAAAGACACTGGCGACCTGTGCTTCAGTAAACCCTTCAACTGTTGGTGCTGATGACTTGTTGCGGCCTGTCTTGGTTGCTGACAATGGATTGATGATTGAATGTACAAATGCTTCTACAAGTGGCACCATTAGTGGATGAAGGGGGGTTGTACAAGAACAAATCTGATTGTAAACCCAATCCTGAAAACACAGCCGAAAAAATTAGTGATTGTTTCTCAAATGACAATCAAATAGTGTTTTTATACTCACATCGCTAAAAGCTTCCTGCAATCTACTACATTTGAATGATGAGTATTAGTTCTAGATTCTATCCCTATTCTATGTAGAAGAATATATCAGACATATCAAATGAGTAGATGTGAGATGCATGTCCAGCAGGAATAGAGAATTTACAAGCACTTTAACTGGAAATTGTGTTGAAGATAAAAGATTTCTTCAAAGGTAAACTTGAAGTTAGAAGTGGTCATTATAGACCAATCTTGTAGAAGTAATGGCTGAGTTGCAATGTATACCCAGACACACCTTGACTGGTACGGAGTGTTTGGTAAAGGATCTGCTCTTTAACAGCTGGTGAATGCAGTGGATTGGTAGGAAGCCTGTGATATCAGCACTGAGCTCTGGTGTGACAGGAACTGTAACACCATGTGCTGTCACGACCTGCAAACAAAATATATTCTAGGTAAATTCTAATCTGGTACCTCATAATTAGACTGAAGCACACTTAGTCCACACATTTCAGAAGATGTAAGAAAAGTCCGAAGTGTGCATTCGTTTTTGAAAATATGAGAAACAAGTTTCAAGATCTTACAGCTGGGGGCTAACCTGTGATGGATCAGTTTCAATCCAGATGGAGTTAACCTGTGATGGATCAGTTTCAATCCAGATGGAACTAAAAACGTTCATCTGTTTAACACGATAAAAACTGGAGACAAACATTGGCGTTGTGATCAGCTTGGGCTTAAGAAAAGAATTGTAAGAATAACTTTATTTACATCTCAAATCTTTCAGCTACATGACTATTTGCTATATTACTAATTGCGAAGACGGCTTAGATCTTGGCAAAAGCAGATTTTCATGAGGGAGGAAAACCAGAGTGCATGAAGAAAAACCCTCGGAGTCAGACTGAGATCAGCCAAATCTCCACCCAATGGTGAAGCCCAGGATTTGAACCCAAGTTATAGGGGAGGGAGGGGTAAGTACTAACCACTCGGCCACCCTGACTCCCCTAATTAGTAACGACAATTCTAAATCGCACCAATCAAATGCAGCTTCAGTAATATACCTTCTCAGTAAACAGCTCTTGAGTGAACAAGGTTTTCATTCTGCTAAGGTGGCCAAGTCGTATCTTCATGCCCAATGTGGAACACACCAGATCTGTGATTGCTTCCAGCTGGTTACTATGGAAATGAATTGCCACAAGCAGTAATATTTCTCCAAATGAGGCATGAACACCACTTGCTGTCTCATAATGAGATTCCTCTTTTGACAACCATTCAATCCATTTCACTGCCACTTGTTCATGTTCAGGTGAACTAGAAATGAAGACAAATCACTCAACATGATTGTTATGTTGCTAGAATTACTCTGACTTACAAAAGAAACACATCCATCAGCTGATTTCTGTCACATAACCAACTTTTTCTTTCCAAAGGTCAAGAATCTTTAAAAAGCGGAACAAAACATTAAAAAATAATTCTCATTGTGTAAAACACGGTGACAAGGATTCAGTTCAGTTTCTGGTAGGGCTAATCTGTGATGGCTTATTGTCCCATCCAGGGGAGTTGTAAACTTTCATCCACTTAACACCACATAAACATAACAATGTATCTTTTTATTGAAGGTGCACGAAAAAAATTCTCTTAGGTTGTTCTTACAGTGGGGTAAATAATTAAGTAAATAAACATCATTTAATGATGGTTACACAGCATCATTTTTTTTAAAGTATTCTTACCGAAGGCCCTCCAAGGCCAGATGTAAATTATTAGCTAGTGGCAACTTTGCAGAGGGAGAAAATCCCTCAAAGTCAGAATGAGACTGACAAATCTCAGCCAATGTGCACAGCCCATAAATCTGGCTTGAGAGGAAGGAGGGGCAAGTGATGACCACTAGGAAAACCTGACTGCCAGAGGAGTCATGGTACTTGGAAACATCAAATAGGATAATAATACAACATTTAGACTGCTTTGTTTCATGCCCAATGCATGATACAGTCTCGAAGTTGTGTAAGTTACACCTTCAGTTAGTCTATTGGCAGAATAACAATAGAGAGACATTAAAGACATACAGTTCAACTCATGTAACAGAATCCTGGATTCCATCTCTCAAGATTCCAGAGTCCATATTTTTGGATTTCAGATTGCAAGTCAGACCCAAACCATTGGATTTCAGACATCTGTCTTTCTGAAAGTCAGTGTTTTGACACTTTCATTTGTTTTAATTCACTCTTCAATCACCGTCAAACTGTTCTAACTTAGCAACTTTTCAAAACTTTTTTAAAAAAGCATTTTGTGCCTTTAAAGTATTTTGTCTATCAACAAGTGGCTTTCAGATTCTAAATTTTTTGGATTCCGAATTCTAATTAAACCTGGATTCCAGATTCCACAGTTGTGGATTCTGGAATAATAATAATAATAATAATAATAATAGTATGTTTATTTGAACTTCTTGCAGAATAAACTGAATTACAAGTTCAGGTCAGCAACACTATAAATAGACACTACAGTTTACTACATATAAGGTCAGGCAAAAGTGGCCACAGGGCGGCAAAAACGGGGAAGACCAAAGACAACGTGGAGGAGGACGGCAGAGAGAGAAAGGAAAAAAGCAGGATGGAAAAATTGGAGTGAGGTACAAATTACAGTGGCTGACAGAGCTGGTTGGTGGAATTGTGTTGAGGCCTTATGTGCCACGTGGCACGAAGAAGATAGGTGAAGGTGAAAGTGGCCACGTGCTGTGTGAATGAAATTGTAACAAAGTCACAAATCTCTTGGTTGACATGGGTTGTACAGTGACATTACCCGAAGATGTTAAATTATAATGCAAGCTAGTCTTAACTTAACTTAATTGGATTCTAACAATGAAATTTTGCTGGATTCTGGATTCTGTTTCAGGGGCCGATACAGCATAGCATGCCATCAAATTTCATAATTAATATCCTGTTTTCTCTTTGATGGCTGATGGTCCAGTAGCTGAGTAATTTGCAAGTTTGACTCATTTTTAACACTATGATTTCGACACTGAACCCTAGCCAAACTACTATGCTGACTGTGTCTTTTAAAGAAACATTTTACCTAACTTGGGCAAGCAGTAACCCCAATAAACCTGAACCCAATAGTAACTGCAGTGTGTCATGTTGTTACATTGTCTGGGTTGCTCTGACCTTCAAGCATCCTACATTCGAGAGACTGACCAAAACCTGACTGCACACAAACAAGCAACTAGAAATGGCAATCTTAACAATCACGTTGTTAAACATCACTGACTCACAAACCACACTACTGACTGGCACTCTGCACTATGTTTAACTTACAGCACTATTTTCATTGACTGACTCTGGAAAGCTGGTTTACTAACTTAGAATGGACTCCTCTAAACAGATGTCAACAACTACATACCAGCACACTAAAAGTGACTCATGACATTAGCAAAAACAATGAACTAAACAGAATGAGCTAATCTTAATTTATGGATCAAAAGTGACCAATTGCAAAACATTGCTTGAGTCAAGCAACCTATCACATCATGGCAAAACTGATCATATAGACAATCAGTAATTGTAAAGGACACTATATTAGTGTTCAACTGGCACACAATTCCTCCCTTGACTCTGATGATGACTTCCACACATGTTGTCAAAACTTCAATCACTACCACCGAGGGCAGTCCAATCTCATGACTACCCAACCCAGACTATCTCACAACATGATCAACTTGTTAAAAGCCACAGCTGTATAAATGGGTACCAGTTTCTGGTAGGGCTAATCTGTGATGGATTACTGTCTCATCCAGGGGAGTTGTAAACTTTCATCCACTTAACACCACATAAATTTATGGATAAGTGACATTGACTCTCATGAGCCACTTAGGTTGGGCATTTAGCTTAATCTAAGATGCTCTGTGGGATATCATACCTTACAATATACGTACAGGCAAGCAGTGTACAGAGACCAACAACTACAAATCTTACACCAGTAGCTGTTGTAGGTGGATGGCTAGTAATCAAACACAGTAATTCTTCTGCTTCCTGATTGGTCAGTTTCAATCTTGCTAATCCTTTTAATGCACAGTACAACCTCAAGAGAGCTGTGGCACGAAGGACGTCATCCTCATTAATTTCATTTGTTCCAAAACATTCTTTTTCATTGTCATCACTTGGCTGCTTTTCTTCTAGGACCTCAAAATCTGTGCTGACATCCATGGCTAACACAGAATCACAAAAACAAAAATTAATTAATTCACATGTCAAAGACAAAATTAATACTTGCTGGCATCAAAGTAAATAATGATAAATTGAGTTTCTTATATCATACAACATTTGATTGTTTTTATTCACAAGTGTTTTATATCATATAAAATTATGGAATAAAGCCTACCAAGATATATGTCCACCCTTGTATAAGCCCAAGGTGTCTGCTAAAAATAAATTCCAAATTAAAGCCCACCTGGATTCAAGCCCACCAAAGTATAAGTCAACCCCTTGCATATAGAAATACCAAATTAAATACAGTCAATTGGGCAGTCTGTCCCTTACAATAAATATAAACAAGTGAGTCTAGAACTGAGTGAGCGATAGGAAAAGAAAAATGAGTGAATAACAACAATGACAAGCTCTAAACTAAATATTTTCATATCTTGTTTTTACTCCAAAATTCCCAAGTTGGCACTCAAAGTCAGTGGTAAAAATAAAGAAGGCAACTAAATTCTTTGCCATTTTTAAACAACACATTAATTTTTGACTTGTTTACCTTGAAGAATTTCCAATGTTTCTTTGTCTGCATGACTTTCACTAACTTGTTGTGTATCCATAAAGTCTTGTTTCACTTCATCACTCAACTGCAATTTTTTGTCTTTTAGCTGTTTTCGCACCCCACTGGGAACAAGGCTCGACACTTCTTTTAGCAACTGGTTTCTGAGAGCACTCAGGACAGATGATGAAGAAGATTTCTGAACATAAAACATCGCAATGAAACTTCTCTTATAATCAATTAATAAATAAAGTACCATTCATGGTGAATTTGATGATGGTAGCATGGTTGGTGCAGACATCTGTGGTAAAATTTCTGCCTTCCAGCCACAAGGGGTTACGTTCAAACCTGGCTCTGCCAAGTGCTGATCATTAATTTTGTGTGACTTTCTTTTCTGTTAGAGTTGACTCCGGTTTCCATCCTTACGATGTCAGTAAAATGAGTACCAACTTTTATTGAGGGCTAACATGCAATGGATTAAAGTCCTGCTCAGGGGAAGTCAATGACTCTTATCCACTTAACAATAAAGAAACAGGAGATAAGCACTGGCTCCAATGGGTAACTTTGGCTCATGAAAGCATTTAGCTTAGATGATGTGTACTGAGCCTCTATAGCTACAAAACTGCAGTGTGAACTGACCAATAAAAAATTGATAAATATAAAAAAAATTCAAACTGCAAATGATGGTAACATTAAGGCTTACGCCTGGTTATCAGGCAGTAGCCACAAAAAGCGTACACTGGGTTTCCTGCTTCTAAACATGGGATTTACCTTGCAGCATAAAAATAGCATTTTGTATGAGAAGAGTCCTCTAAAAGCGCGAGCGAGCCGTCGCGTCTTAAATGAATCGATGGTGCATTTTAATGGTTTCTCCTTCTAGCCGAGTTCTCTGCTGAATGTAGAACTTTGACAGATCAAACACTGTCATACGAATTGTGATAAGAATCAGCCGTTTAGCTGTTTTAAAACGAAAAATTAAACGAGTTTTGGAAAAAGGAGCGCAGGTTTGTGTATTTGTAAACTGTCCTAGCGCTCCGCAAAGACAACCACGTGTCTGCAAACTCCAGCATAAATAAATTTTGGCTGTGCAAACTTTTCGCACCGAGTTAAAGCACATAGTGCACTCGCAACTTTGACATATAAAATATTTTCAGATGGATTGCGACAATATTTAACTGCTTAGTTATTCTCAAACCAGATGGCAAATGGTTTTCGGGAAAAAGCGAGCGGACCAAGGCGCCTATATTTGAGTTAAATATTATTATTATTATAGCAAAACATTCCGCCTTCTTCTTCGGAACATTCATTTCAAATGTTCATACCGCGCTTATAAATTTTTTCAAAACACGGACTAGGTAACTTTGAAACAGGGTACCTTTTTACTCTTTTCCACAAGAAATACACACTTAACTTGTAAAACTTTTCACTAGCTGCCAGAGCGCATCTCACGACATGTATATATATGGATTTTAATTTCTCAAACGTTTCAGATTCATAATAGATTTCGTATATAAACGTTACAGAAAAGATTTCTCTGCCCTTAGAAAATGTGAAGGAGTTCAATCGGCCCAAGGAGACCAAAATAAGACAGAAAATATAAATCAAACCTTGATTTTGAGAAAAGTTCAAATGTCTTGTTGTCGACGTCTTAAAACCGGAGTCTTTCACGCTGTAATATCCCAAAACCTCGCAAAAGAAGTTCTGGAATCAACGGTCATTTCAGTATGTATTTGAATTCATTAGAAGTGGGATAACATGGTTGGCTTTCGCGGTACTACCGTGTTTGGTGTTCAAAAACCATCCCAAACCACAGCATGTTTGTGTATTTATAAGCTGTTTAAACGTTCCGCGAAAAATGTCGAGTACAATCCACATGTCTGCAAACTCCAATATAAATAAATTTTGGTTGTAGGTCGAGAATTATTTCTTTCTGTTGAGAAAAGAACTCCGACACCCGACAACAAATCATGGCCGCCGCTCAAAAACATCTTTAAAACACGTTGACTACTATATTTGGTAGGGTTTACGGTACATGGTAGGTTGCGCAAGAATTACAATTTCTGACGGAGAAGACAGAAAAAAACAACCCAGTAATTCGCGTATGACACACACTGTTTATGAATTGAACGTGCAGAACTATTATCTTACAAAGTAGCTCAAGAGTTAACAAAGTCGTTTGATATTTTAAAAGAAAAGTACGAAAACGAGGCGGATATCTCTCAAGCACCGTATTTCGTAAAAGAAACTGTAAAACAGGAAAACTTGACCATTTTTACGCCGTTAAAAATATTATCATTTTTGTATGAATTAGCTCTTAAGTCATGAACTAAACTGGCTTCAGAGATTGATTATAAGTAATAAAGTTGAGACAATTACGTTTCACAGTGTACTAATCCACTTGAAGGCCTTAGAGATTGATTCAATGATAAGCAGATATATATGTGTTAAAAGATCGGACCCTGGCATTTTTTTGGGACTTTAAACATTGTAATCTCACGCTGACTCACGCAACGTCAAGTTCTGTAGACTGTATTCACTTTTGGCATTCATGCAAATGTACTGGCTGGAAATGTTTCGACCCTACAGGGCAAAAATTTCATGCCTTATGCACCAAAAAAAATTCTCTTAAAATATGAATTGCGTTTTAGACAACGATTTATTCAAAACTGGCATGTTCTCGGGTTAAAATGCGCCAATGAGCTTCTGTCAGCCCCCACGTGATGTTGACGTCATGATCTTCGGTGATTGGCAGAACGGTTTTTTGAGGGCAAAATAAATGAATAAAGCTCACGCTTTGGTGGCCTTTGGTCGAATATGCAAACTTTGCTCACTCTCAGGGTCGTAACGAGGGATATGGGCTCAGGGATCACAGGACTGGGATCAGGGATCGTAGCACTGCCATGGGATCAGGGATCAAATTTTCGAAAACCGTGGGATCAGGGATCAAAATTTTGAAAAATCTTGGGATCAGAGATCAAAATTTTGAAAAATCTTGGGATCGGGTATCAAAATTTCGAAACATTTTGGGATCAGGGATCAAAATTCTGGCCGAAAATAGAGGGTCAAGGTTATCATAATTATCCCCCGTTACGACCCTGTCACTCTCAATACCATAAATATTTATACATTTTGTGAAATGAAATAGTAAATAGTTGCGCCGTGCCTCTTTGTACGAACCGCTACAGACGTGATTCTACCATCAGATTTTATCGCTTACCACTGAAAAAGCCGAAATTACTTAAAATATGGTTGCAACGAATTCGATGTGAAAGTATTCCGGTGAACGAGTATATTAGAGTTTGCACTGCAGTGCACATTTTAGTTTCGGTGGAAAACCGAAGAAAAGGCTCGGACCCGAGGATATCCCAAGTGAATTTGCTTGGACCAAGGCAAAACCTCAAAGACCAACAAGGAGATGGAGAAACGGCAAGCAAAATAACAATGATGACAGCGAAGCTCCGGGGTCGGTCACGACGAAGGAAAAAAGCAGCTTAGCCTTGGTATCATCAGTAGTGTCACAAGATAAAACGGATTAAAATCTTGAATCACTCCATTTGCTGGCTGATACAGCAGCAGTGAGGTAAAAAACTGCGCCGATAGATACGTCTGGACTTTCTCTCCTGAGTGAAGCTTGCGAATCGCGTGAAACATCAGCGCCAAGTCTAAATGTGATACCGCCGATGAATGTAAACAAACAAAATAATCAAACGGAGCACGTTTTTTCCCTTGAGAAAGAACTCAAAAATATGAAAAAAAGCAAACCAACTTAGCTCTAACAATGTGAAGGCAGACAAACAGAAACTGAAGTTTTATACTGGTTTTATCCACCCCGAATTATTTGACATTTGCTTTGATTTCATAACAGACGGACAAATGATGGAGGAGACCGACTACTTGTCGAGCAATTTTTGTTGGTTTTAGGGAGACTCCGCCTGGGTCTCACTGAGCAGCATCTAGCGTACTCGTTTTTGGCAAATGAAACTATAAGTACGACAACTGTATCCAGAATTTGCCATCGCTGGATTCCTTTAATGTATCGCCGATTTAAGATATTAAATATCTGGCCTTCGAGGTTGCAAATTCTCAATTCAGTCCCAATGCCTGTCAGTCATCCTTAAACACCCTTCACTTCGAGTGATAATCGATTGCACTGAGATAAAGATTTCTCAGTACAAGCTAAGTATTCGGGTTCATCAAGAAATACCCTGCTAAAATTTTCCAGCGCGTAACAGACAGAGGCTATGCATGTGCTTACAGGAAGCTCGTGGGCCTTTACCAGCAACACAACCACACTTGGCAAACTGAATTTCACCACTTTTATCATTAATTCTCATTATGATTTTATAAACACGATCCTTTCGCATTTCTGGCAAACAATTACATTTTATTATAACAGTTTCATAGCCACTCTAAAGCATGATTTTTTGAATGTGACCTTCCTTAAACATTTGATAGGATGATTCTCGTAGCGACTTGAAATCCTTCGATTTTTCATTATCACCGGCAACTCCTTCAATAAAATAATTAATAGTTTGTGCCATGGTAAAGGCCTGAAGGGCAGCGGTTGCTTTTTTGTCCTTTTGACACTCTTTTGTACCTATAAAATCACCATTTCCTTCGCTAGTACTATTTGTCTGTCCATCGCACTCCATTTTGTTTTGGTTTTGTTTTGCCCTCCAAAACCGTTCTGCCAATCACCGAAGAGCGTGACGTCAACATCACGTGGGGGGTGACAGAAGCTCATTCTTTGCTCCATATGACAGGCCTGACATTTTTGTATAATAAGAATAAAGACTATAAATAATTCTCTCGTCACATCTCTTCAGTGTCGGTTTCCTTTGTGTGTCGGGGGTCTCAACCCCAATTGTGCGTAAAAACAAGATCTCCCGTTCACAAAAGGTGCTCGCATTTAGGCATTGGCGGATTGTGCTCCTAAAAGTGCTAAAATTTGCTAATTATGCCGTGGCAGCGCTCGTTTAAAAAATAATGCTGTTTTGCTCCAATTATGCCAAAAATTATGCTAGCACAATCCGCCAATGCCTGCTCGCATTCTGTTGGTAGCCAAAGTCAACACACATAACTATAAGTGCGTCTCGTTCTTAATCTCAGCTTTTCGCGCTAAGTGTCCCAAACCCATTTGATGCATTCCAGTGTGCCTGAATTGAACTAGAGTTTTATTAACGTTACTTGACATGGATTTCCATAAAAATGCTGTTAATTTCAGCCATTTTGCCTTCCCGCCAAAATGGCGCCATTAACCGTGATAAGACCTATTGGCTATTGATCAACTTTCAGAATATTTTTAAACATTATTAAAATAATCTCACAAAGAAAAAAACCGCTAAAGAAAGATAATTAGAACTGAAGTCTTTGTTTCAATTCAGTCACTGTTTTTATGTTAGCCAAGTGCATCAATATTTTTAAAACGCAAATGACTGAATGAATACCTATACCTATAGTATATACGTATAGTATATACGTTTGAAGGAAAATCACCCCGATTGCGAAGAAGATATCTTCGTCTTGATCAAAGCAGCTGCTGAAAAATAATAATTTTACTGACTGAAATTGCTGTTTGGTAAAATGTAGCGTGCTCAGAAAATTTTAGTTATTACAATTAGCTCCAAAAAACACAAACGCTACAAACAACAATTCGGAAGCAAGTATAAATTTTTTCTTTCCGCATTCTCGGAGGAACTGTTCTGAGATGTTCTCCGCTACGGCGGCCCACAAGTGCAATGCAAAAGCGTTTGTCGCAGTACAAAAATATGTATCTCAGTACAACAATATATATTATAGCACAAAAATATCTATTCTTGTACAAAATACAATATAATATTAATCCCACTGAAAAAAATATTTGTTACAGGGCAAATATGTTTCCCAGTACAAATATTTATTTTC
>JAOEJH020176104.1:0-14297 GCA_025448215.2 Palythoa grandis
TTTGTGTTTCATTAAGGCCTGGCCTTATAGATTGTCCTTTGTGATTCTTGAATGCCTGGCCTTATAGATTGTCCTTTAAAATGATGGTTTTTAAATAAAAGAACGTAACAAACTTTATATTTAACCGTTTTTTTAAGCTTAAAGAGTAGCTTAAAAAGTTGTCATGAAACTGTGCTTTTTTTTTGTTTTTGTGTTTGCTGGGCTGTTGTCCCGTTGGCATTCGTAACTTTTGTTTTTCCCGCGCTAGCAACGACGTTCTTGCCTCAAGCAATTCTCGCTGTTCTTAAACTGAGTCTCGTTCTGTTTTTAAAATCCCTGTAGCTAAAGCTACAAAAATCAGAGGAAAGTAAAAACAGACGTTGGAGTTACTAAGAATCGACCTGTGGACCTCCAGTACAGAAGGCAGCATATCTACCAACTGTGCTACGTCTGCTCCTAATCAATATTTGTCAACTAATAATGTCTTCAAACACGCAATCTGAACATTTAATAAAAAATCCTCCACATCTTTTTAATACCTTTTCCATAGTCTGTAGTTTCAAACCTTTTTAATATCTGAAACAAAGATGAAAAATATTTGGCAGTGTTGAGACAAATATCTAAAATTCTAAGCAATACAAGATAAGACATTTTATCAAAGCTTATAATCAGATGGGCCAGTTTTGATACGCGTTCCACGATAAATGGGAATTTGACATGACAGATTTTGACACATAAGCACCAGTTCAGAATCACTTTTCTAGGTGTAAACCCCTTTTAATTTGGTGTTGGATATGTTAAATAACGAGCTCTTATTCTTTTTTCACAAAATTGTACACCTAAACAAAAATAGAATTTTAACGTTTACTGTATCTAAGAAACTGATGTAACGGCTATTCAAAAAATAATCAAGTTTTCTTAAGCTCTTTGTCGACTTTTAAGAGGGAGGTCACTTGACACTTTTGAAAAAACCTGTTGAAGATTTTCATATTGCGATGGACCGTGGGCCTGCATAGAAGTTCCAAGATTTCAATAAAAAAATTTTCTAAGCTAGTGCTTACCTAACTAATCTTATAAGCAGGTATGCGTCTTAAATCTGCCATAATCAATTGAAATAATTACTCTATGCAGTAGAACAAATATGAAGAAAAAAAATGCTCCCCAAATTCAAGGAACGTAAATATGAATCATGGTGGATAAAAAGATCAGCTCTGACACCATCAAGTTCCATGAGAACAGGGTTTTCAAAGTTTTTTACCTCTTCCTTGGTGGCAGTCACTGGTTGACGCCCTCCTTTCAGTAAAGACTCAAACATTTCTTTCTTATTGTTCCAGTACAGAGTGTGGCTGTTTGAACCAGCTGTGAAACCAGCAACGGCTTCCTAAAAGAACAAAGAGAATGACGCCAATGTGGTTTGTTGGATGACTGACATGTTGTGTGCTCCGCATGTTCTGTACTTGACGCCGTTATAATCGCAATTATGGCATCAAAAAGCCCATCTTGGGAAGATAATTACACAAAGTTCGTACGGGCCCTGGAAATCACTGAATCCCCTGACACTCCCTGGAGACCAAGACTTGTGCTCATTTCATAGCTCAATTTTTTTAATCATAATTATTGTACTACGGCCTTTTAACGTCTTCCTTAAAAAAGAGAAACTCATTCCACCACTACTGACGAAACTACATTATAATGCAAGAGAAGAGTAAAAAATTAATATAAATATTCTCATATTTGAGAAAAGGATGTAGACGTATAGCTATAATGACCTCCCATCCAACATTTACAAGAACTCGTCAGAGAATAAGGTTGTAACTCTAAAACCAAGCGAAAAATCTGAAGAAGACACACGACACGTCGAAATTAGTAATATTTATTAAAAAACCAAGATTTTGTTTAAGAACAAGGGATAATTCCGGACCAAACAGAAAACAGTAGTGTAAGCTCTAAATCGCGATGCAAGACAATAAAGAAACAAACAAAGCCCGTGCAAGACAGCATGAAGAAAGTCATACAATCAAATATTTTCTTTCACGAAAACCTTGCAGAATATAATTACCTGTTCATCTGCTGACAACGAGACGATCAGAGATTTGTCTTGAAACAAGTCAGAAACGTACTTGGGCAGAGTTTCACCTTGCACATTGGACAAAGCCAAAACGTCACTCAAGCTTGAACCAGCTTCATTCTAAGAAGGTAAAACGCTTCCTTGTATTAATTTAGCTCTCTTTTTTAATAACGAAAATAGATTTTTTTACAAATTTTAATATTCATTTTTAGATGCTTATGAATATGGGACTGTTGAATGATATTTGAATTTCTGTTGATAGTTGAATTTACTGCAAATTTGTCAGAATATTCCAAAATTCTGATAATAACGAGAAAATAAAGGATCATTATAACATGCACTCTTTAAAATAAGAAAGTTCACAATCTCTTAAAAAAGGTTATATTTAACGATTTTTTCACATTTTATGAAACGTTTACACCATAACAATCTGTGACAGTCTCATACCTCCTTAACTGGGTATGCAGCAAGCTTTCCACGCACATCAAACTTGTCCTCTGAAACAAATTATTAAGAATATCAAAAGCAGGTAAGTAAGTGTATAGATGGTGAGAGTTCTATGACACATTCAAGTTCTATTTGTTTTCCCAGAAACTGACCAGGTAACCCAAGAATGGCTACAAAAAACGTTTTACAATTAGCAGGTTACAAAAAGTATATTTTTGTTCTCTTAGGACCACTTACCACTTGTTATTCCTTCAACAGTGATCAAGACATTTGCTTTGGGTCGCCGGAAGACATTACCAGCAAGCAATCCTGACCACGTTACTTCCTAAATAAAGCCACAATTTAGTAAATTGGTAATGACAGGTAACAAATCATAACCTTCAGAAAAAAAAACACCACTTCAACTGATCAATAAACCAATCAATCAATCAATCTTCCTTTCTTCTTTCTTTCATTTTTTCTTTGTTTGTTTGTTTGTTTGTTTGTTTGTTTGTTTGTTTTTTCTTTCATTCATTCATTCATACATTCTTCCTTTCTTCCTTCCTTCTCTCCCTCCTTTCTTTCTTTCTTTCTTTCTTTTTTTCTTTCTTTCTTTCTTTCTTCTTTCTTTCTTTCTTTCTTTCTTTCTTTTTTCATTCATTCATTCATTCATTTTTTCTTTCTTTCAAATCTTACCTTCATCCTATGATTTGGCAAATGGTCAAATATGAGAATAAAATTAGAACTAGTACATCTCAAGGCTATGAGATTGCTGTGGATATTTTGGTTTGTTTATGTGTGTTTAATACAATGAAGTGTAAAACGTTACAAGCAAAAATGGTTAAGGTTACTGGTCAGTTTGAGCGTTTTTTTTTTCGGTTAACGGAGCATATCTGTTATTTCACGACGTAACCCTATAAACCTATATATCACTGGAAAGCTAATTAAATTCTCTAAATCGCTGTTTAATTTTTATTTGGTAATTTCAAATAAATAAAGAGAACGAAAGCCTTGTTTTCCGACCATTGTGTTCCCTTTCCGGAGTTCCAAGTTGGACATGCTGCATTTGATGGCACCAATTATTACATTTTCATGTTTGACACTATTTGTAGTCCAAAACCATGTCAGCATTTTTTGAAAGGCCGCTTTGTTTGTAATTTACAGCCAAAACCCCGAAATGGCACTTTCGTAATCGAAAGCGGCAGCATTTATCATGATAACTTGAAAAGTTTTTAAAATTTCAAAAAACACTGGCACGGTTTTATTTAGTTATTTAGCTGTAAAACTGCCAAATTTCAAAGCAATTGATGAAAAACTGCCAGAGTTGGAACCTCCAGTTTCTCATAGTTTTGATATAAAATTAGTTTCGAGAAAAAAGCTTTTAAAAATTTGGCGTCCCCCCATTTCACTTCCGGTGAAATTTTTCTATTTCAAAATCTCGTTCTGTATATGAGATATCAGAATTTTTTTTTCTTGCTATTTTAAAGCTTTACCTTTGATCTATCCATATGGCTAATAATCTCATTTTGGTCATATCCTTCGGTTTCAAACTGAACAGTAACCTTAAGTGGGCAAACCTAATTTTCACAGGGGAAAAGTTATTGAACTGCATTGTTTGAAAATGACTAAATTTAGTGTTTCTCCTTACAGAAGTTTTATAATACTCACTGTAATGCACCCCTTTGATCATTTAAAATTTAGAGTATGTAATAGAAGAAGAACTTACAAGGTGCTCAATGCAATCTGGTATTCTGGTTAAAAGGGAGCAAAACCAATGAAATCAAGATTTTGTTTAGATTTTCTATAGATCCTGATTATGAATTGACAAATATAAACCAAAAGACAGAACTATGTAAAGATTGAATGAAAGATAGAACATCAGAAAGACAGACAGACAGATGGAAAAACAAATGAAATTATGATGCTAATATCAAATGATGGATGGATTGATAGATGGACAGACAGACCTATGAACAGACAGAAAGTTTGATTGATGAAAAAAATGCCTCACAATGGATGGGATGATAGATGGATGGACAGACAGACAGGTGGATAAATGCATTGATAGACAAGACAGACAGACATGTTGATTGAAAATACAGACAGAAAGATAAGCAGACAGATAGATAGACAGATAAACAGAAAGCCAAAAAAAAATTTATGGATGTAGTGGTAAAACAAGTGGATGGATGGATTTGTGGATGGACAGACAGACAGACAATTAGAAAAACAAATAAATGGATTAATAGATAGTACAGTGGATGAATGGAAGGACACACAGAGAGACTGACAGTTAGATACATTAGATAGATCGATGGGCATAAATGATGACTGTACAGTTTGGATGTAAGGATAAGATAAATGGATGGATAGAACAGATAGTAAGACAGATAAATAAATAGAGGATACAATTGATGGAAGGATGATGAACAGACATACATATGGGCTAGACACTGATTGATAAGACAGACATTAAGAGATTGGCAGATTAGTTGATAGAGTCCATAGGAAAATGGAAAATGGAGACTAACAGACAGACAGAGACTAACTAAAAGACAGACAAACAGACAGATGTTAATATTACTCACCTTCAAGGAGGAAAAGCCAAGAGTCAGTGCAGCAATACTCGATATTTCATCAACAGGAATTGCACCAGCATTTGGTAGAAAGGACACATAGTTTGGTGCATGAGATATGATCAGTTTGGATGCTGTTGACTCCTAATATTTAAGACACAAAGAAAAAAATTATTGAACTAAATTGAAAGATTTCCCACAAGGCTTTTTTTAATTTAAGTATAAATATTTTCAAAGTAGCCACTAATGTAATCTTTTTTGCCCTTTTTATGAATATTTCTCAAAAGATGGTCCAACACAAAGATGCAAACCACCTCCCAAAATTGGCACTACCGAATGTAAACATAAATACTGGATGTGTGCAGTTCATTTTTAAAATCACAAGTGTATGAAAGGGTGATTCATACATTTAATCAAATATATATCAATAAATCAAGAATGTAATTGGTTAGGTGGAGCTGTGTCACTGGAAAACAATCTGCACCTGTAATACTTTGACACCATCAGGGGTTTCAAGACAAAGTGTCGTGCGTCACAAGTGGCATTTACTAGCTTCGTTTCCGACATCTAATTTTATCACAATTTGTTCAGACTTCAGCTATATAAGATCTTGGTTGTTGTCTTAAAATGGTTACTTGGCCTTATGTTTCTTTCCATACCAAAACTCTGAAGAAAAGTCACTTCCTGGCAATCGTGAGCGCCCATACTGTATATTATACAATGCTTGCCATGACTGGATACTGCTTATTCCCTAATTGTTACTCAATTTCTAGACTAAAAAGTGATTATTGTGACAGAGTTTGTACCGCTGTTATAAGCAATGACATTATATTACGATCTTCACGGTTATAAACACAATTTAAGAAATTGTGAAAGAGATGTCTGAACTCAGACTTCAACGGGATTCGAACCCGTGACCTCTACGATACCGGTGCAGTGCTCTACCAACTGAGCTATGAAGCCACAACTGTTGGGAGCAGGTCAATTTTAGTGGGTCCATCAACGCCACTTAAGTTGTACAAATGATTATTGTGACGGAGTTTGTACCACGGTTATAAGCAATGACGTTATATAACGATCTTTGCGGTTATAAACACAATTTAAGAAATTGTGAAAGAGAAGTCTGCACCCAACAGTTGTGGCTTCATAGCTCAGTTGGTAGAGCATTGCACCGGTATCGCAGAGGTCACGGGTTTGAATCCCGTTAAAGTCTGAGTTTTTTTCAGACTTCTCTTTCACAATTTCTTAAATTGTGTTTATAACCGCGAAGATCGTAATATAAAGTCATTGCAGACTAAAAAGTGTTCCCTCTCTACTTGTAATCTATTTACACCAAAAGCAAATTCATTCAGCTGTTAGAGCTGAGACAGTTTCTGGAAAATGGAATTGGTCTTTACTTTCACATTTTCTAAAACAGCCTTCGAGCTTGATTAAAATGACAGGATTACAATATTGATTACAGTAATTACCACAAGATCTTTTGACCTGAAAGAGGCATCATCAGCACTTCTCCCTAGGGCCTTAAGCCAAGCAGGCCATTTGGTCTTACTTGCAAAATATAGAAAGCCACTTAGCTTTGAACTAACTCTGCTTGGCGTTAAATTTTGGGGCTGCAAATATTTGCTGGTTAAATCTGTCTTCAGGAAATGTTAATAAAAACAGATCAGCATTTTTTTTCAAAACTTCTTCTATAATTTTTTTATCTGTGGGTTCTATCTTTTTGCATGTTGACAATTGATGGCCAGCCAATGCTTTGCTTGCTTGATTGATCACTCTAGCAACAAGGTGATCATAATTATTAATCCCAGAACCTAAAGGGTGCCAAACTCATTTCCAGGCTGTCCTGCCATGTTGATGGGAGCACAAGGTCCAGGAAACTGACCAACCATTCCCCCTCTCCCCCCTCCCCCCAGTCATTCGGTACACATTACTTAGATTGTAGTCACCCCTTGCCCTTAGTGAAATAATGGGGAGAATACTAATCAGTTCTTCTTTTACTGCACTCCTCATTGCTAATTCCAACCTTTCTGGATAGGTGCACTCAATGGAGAGCTATTTCATATCATAGCTTGTTGTTGTTTGCATTGAAAATTGAACCATTTGATAATCATGTTCAAATGAAATTCCTATCATCACAGCAATACAAAATGTCTTCCGTTTATCCCATATCTGTTGCTTTGAACAATCTATACAATGTAAATCCCACATCTTTTATATGTGAAGATATCAACCATTTTGAAACGACTAAGTTTTAGATGGCACTCTAATATACATATTTTATATTTTATATTGATTATCTCAAGAGACTACACAGATGGTATCCACTCTCAAAGATACAAAATTATTCGTATTTCCACATGCCGATTACATAACATCCTCTATTTAGCTCACAGATGGAAGTATTTATAAAAAATGAAAGAATGTTATTTTTGGTCACAGAAACAAGACAATTTTTAAACCAATCTAATAATCTATTGACATGTTATTTCTCGGTGGCAGATATGAAAATATCATTCATCTGAAACTTTGTATGAAGGCTGCATGAATGTCATCCATGCTGTGTTAAGTTGGGGTTTTACATTTCCCAGGGTTCGAAAGTAGCAGTAATCCGCACACTAGTAAAAGTTATGGCAGACTAGTAAACCTGTCTTCAAACTAGTCCAAATGTCTAGTAAAACATTGTGATCTACCAATAGCATTTTTGAAACGTTTGTGCTCGCATTCCAAATCATGTCATTTCATTACAAATTTATGTTCTGTTCTTCCTGAAAGCGACTTTCTACAAACAGTGGGCACATGTTGATTGAATGATGACGTGTCACAGGGACACGGGTTCCACAGGAAAATGAAAGAACATTACCGATTAGGTGGAGCAAAGAAGTATGTTGAAATCTAATGGTTGGTGCTGTAACATAAGTGAAAAAAAGCTGGTAAAGTCTAGTGAAAAATGGGAAGGACTAGTAAACCTGAGTGATTACTAGTCTGAATGTCTAGTAAAAATATTCCAATTTCTATCCCTGTTTCCCTTGTCTTTGAATAAAATTTGCATTTGTGTTTTCAAGCATTCCAATATTGATTTTATTAAGGTGAAGTAATAAAATAACTGTTTCTCATCTCTGCCCTCTTCCTTTTTGACAGCTGCTTCCTTTCTTTACTATTTGTCACTTTAATACAAACTTTTTAATATACCAAGTTTTCTCCATCAATGAATATATTGCTCATTTCTTTAAATCTTTCCAACGTTTTCATGCAACTTAAACTGTATTTATATATTCAGCACTTGCCCAAGTTAGATGCCTGGCATAGCATTTAATGCAATTTTGAGGCTCAAGTAATTGAACGAAGATTTATAGTTGTGCTCGTAGTATATTCATTACTTCACTTTATATAAAGCAATAGACCTTATTTGTAAGTGGCGGCAACATAATATTCTTTTGTCTATATTCAAATTATCAACCCTGCTAGCCTTGTTCTTGAGTTAAGCTTTCAAAAGAATGTGTTACCCAAAACTAGGCCAGCTAGGCTAATTGGAATTTAGAAAAAAGAATATTAAATTGCCGCCATCTATGAATAAGGTCTATTGTGTGCACTGCAAAGGCGTGTATGTATTTGTATGTTTCTCCTACTTCTGTAGATGTCACGGGGGCCTTTGGAATCATTATCTGCCAGTAAATATCAAATGGTAAAAATACTAAAAATAGTAAATAGTAAGAACCACCCGCCCTTTTAAAAAAATACGGTCAAGAAACCACTAAGTTTTTTTATTTAGCCTAATCCGCCTATCTGTTTTAAAACCAACTGCGGTAAAAACAAAAATATTTACATCTACATACGCCTATCGTACATGTAGTTTATAGTTTAACTTTTGAAGCCTTCTTTAAAATCAAAAACATGTCCTGTCCGATAAAATCTTGGTTCTGTTTGAGGCTAATAGTAATAGCTAATGTTTAGCACTGCGAGTCATGTAATTAGAATAGCCAAAAAGAAACAATTTTTGTGTGAACTTGCGTTGTCTGGTGACAGCTGGCGATCTAAACGTAACACTTTAGGCCCTCACCTTTCCAACGTCTTTTATAAGCAATTTGTTCGTCTGACACTCGGCTGTTTCAAAATAAGCTGCGGATTTAAATACCAAAGGCAGTAACTTTTAATTATTATATTTGGAAAAAGATAAATTCACATACCAGTGCATGAACACACTGACAGATTGGTGAAAATGGGCTAGAAATTCAACTTAATTGTCCGAAACAGAAAAATGTTGATGATAATAATCATTCTGAATACCAAACATTAACTTGGCGGGTGACTCACCAAACATCGTCAACAAAAAAACAAGGAAATTTGAAGATAACGAGACATCTCCTCCAATTCGAGTGACCGCCATCTTTGTAAGTTCTCGTGATCCTGACCTGTTCAGCTGAGCAGTATAACTGCGGGCTCATACAATGTCTCTCGAAAGAAAACACCAAACTGAACATACACTTTATAGTGATTTTAAGAGTCGTTTAGAAGTATCGCTAGCACTACTCTTATTACGTTATTCTGGGTTTTTTTGGAAAAAAATGAAGCACTCTTTTAATTGACTTTTGTCACATGGTTTTTCTGGCCTAGTGAACATGACGTCATATCAATGGATTGAGCCACAAGAGCAAGAGGCGAGAAGCCTGAGTTCAAGTCTTTGTCGATCGAAGGCTGTTGCAAAACTATTACCCATCTTCGTGCTCTGATCAAATGAAATGTTTCTATGGCTGACCGTACCGATCGAAACATCTGGGAAGTCGTAAAAGCCCGAAGTAGTATTGATTATGAGTTATCGGAAACACAAGATGAAACATCGTAAGAGTGCGACGTTTGTGTCCCTTGTTGATTTCACTTTCCGACCTCGTGTACGTTTCGAAGTGTTGATGTTAGTTTGCGGGTATATTGTATGTTCTTCCTCTCTAGAAGGATGGAGGGCAAGATTGAGAAAGAAAGCGTGGAAGTAGGCCAAGACGAATATGGAACCTTGGCTAAACAGAAGGTACAGTAGAATACTCGCAAACATAAAGAAAGTTAGAAGTTATGCGAGCGTGTCTTTCTCAGACTCAGTCTGCCAAACCCGTAAGTCCTCTTGTCTTCCCGCCCACACTTTTTACTCAAACGATAACTTTAATTTCTCCTTGTTCGTCATTAGTTTACTAAGTTTTGACTTTGTCCTAAGCATAAAAATGGTTGACGATGTTTAAGATAAAGGGGTGCCGTAGTCGTGTTCGCAGTTTCTGTTTGTTCTTGCGGAGGTTCCGGGTCGGTACTAGAGGCAGAACTCAAACTACAAGATGGGCATACGTTCAGAAACTCGACTGCTCAAATATCTTTATTTACAGTTTTTAATCTATTGCCACCACCACTGTAAGGATGAAATCTCAAAATCCTGCCGTCAGTGTGCTTCAGCTACAAGTGGGCAAACTGACAACATAGATATCACTGGTTTGACTTTGAGCGTATAAGAAGAAATCGTAGCCTCTTTGTAATCGCGTTTCTCAATTTCCGCACACCAGTAACCCCATGACCCCTTCGCTGTCGTCTTGAAAGTCTGCAAAATGTCCGTGTCTCTCGACTTACCACACGGCCTATCGTTAACCAAGTCATGGCAATGTACACGAACCCTCATACTAAACTTGGAGATGAATGGGCAGGCTAGATGCGACACACCAAGGCCGAGGTCAGTCGTCACGAGGCCAAATGCAGATTAGTGTTTGTTGTACCATATGAATATTTAGTGTTCCAAAAAAATACGGTAACTTGTGATGTTATATCAAACATGGCGTTGTATTGTTTAGAAACCGTGACGTGTTTGACCGTCATCGGGATCTGACAACGGAAAGTTTCGTGTAGCGTCCGCCATCTTGTGACTTGTTCGTTGTCTCCCACAATCAACGCCGTTTGGTTACGTCTCTCTGCAAGTCGTTGATGCATAGAATTTTAGTGTTTACGATGAATTCGCTAGTTTGTTCGCGAGAAAGGTAACGTAATTTTGTATGTAAACTCTTGATAGAGCTTCGTTTGACGTGCGACCTCTGTATCGGACAACTCTCTCGTGGAAAATGGTAATAAGAAACAGTACCAGTTATAGAGTATTCTCCGAGCTTTTTGCCATCGGTGAATGCAGTTTACTGTCGAAACAGATAACTGCCGCTATAGCAAATACCAAGTTCAACACATAACGTATGCATCAAGCCAGTACGTTCATGTTGAATCAGTACCCTTCACTATGAACTTTATTTGGTACCGTACTTGCTACGGTGTTCCGTTACAATGGAACCTAACTGATCGATAAAGGCACCACAGCGTACAGTCTTGATCGATGGTAATGTAACAAAATCCTTAAGGCTCGTTCAACAAGACTACCGCTGATATCCTATATTTAACTAGCAAGAGCCTTTTCCTGGCAAAAATGTGGAGAAAGATTCCAATACATAACAACCACGATTAATCAGTGCCACAAAGAAACAAAAAGAAATAGGAAGAAACCTTTGTCTGTAAAGGAAAGTTGTTATAAACCCGATCCAGGAATTCAAATTTGCTGATAGATTGAGATAACGCCCATTGTTCAATTAAGATGTTTTTCTGATTGGCTTTAAGGTCTATCGTCGTAAATTTTATTTCCTGATTTTTTATTGGAGGACTTGAAAACTGTACTTTTTCATTCAAGATGAGTGCTCTAATCTTGGATCTTTATGTCCTGAGCTTCATACTGGCATAGCTGAGAAACTATCCTTCTTGGACTAGCTGTGGCTGACTGATATTGTTTTTAACTACCACCAATCCTATGGCAATAATAAAACATTGAGATTTCAAGTACCATGAAGGAAGTGGTTTATGTGCATAACTTTGTAAGGTGTCGTTTGAGCATACGTAGGAAACTTGTGTTGGTATGTTGAATGAATGCATTCTGACTATTTGTTTGACTGTATATACTATGTGTTCTGTGGTAATAATAATATACAATCTTTATTGAGGAAGCCTTTGTCACAAATAAAGTGGTTTACAGACATGTGCTTTTATGTCAGTACCTGGTTGTAAGCAGTATTTATGTGTATACTGCCTACTCACGTTACAGGTTCATTCATAAAGTAAGGAGCTACACTTTGCTTGTATTACCATGGTCAATGGCTTTGTTTTCGTTGCTAAAATGCATGAAAATGTAGATAGGGATCATGATGTCTCAAAATATTTTCAAGGAAGCATACACTCAGACACCGTATTTAGGATCAGGGCCTCTTAGCCCCTTCTCTAAGCTCACCTACTTCAAAACCCATTGAAAGCTCAATTCTCCATGAAAAGAAACTTAACTGTTTCAATAAATTTTTGTAGCAGTTTGAAGTTAATTTGCTTCAAGTTCGTCCTTAACTGGATGAAAAATTGAGAGCTATTTGATTTCAAATTTGGTCACAAGACTAAATAACCACCATCTCGACAATTGCTGGTTGTGTTATATTGATAAAATAATTGTTTAAGTTTCGAAGATGATCTCAATTATTACCCAATATCCGACGTCTGCATGATTCATCACCGATGCTGGTGTGAGCTTATTTTGCCGCTGATGCATCAACACCCCAAGGAAGTTGAATTGTATTTGTATTGTGAAGTATTTGGCGACCGCCGCACTCTGTAACGACTGTGTGTTAAAAACAATTATTCCAGGAGTAGAACATTTTTGAGTTAAATTTGGCACAGGTGACATCTGGTTACCGGCGCAAAGCAATCGAGAGTTGATCCGAAGAGTTTTCCTTATACACTAATTTTTTGTGCAAGATAATTTACAAAAAAATCTACCTACTGAATAATAACGTAACCGTGGCTACACGTCCAAAGTTGTAATATTTACTGGTACAATTATTAGAGGGCGTTGCGTTCACTTGGAATTTGATGCATTTGTGTTTTAAAATGCAAACAGTTAATCCAATTTTAAGGTTATTTTTATTTAACAGCTGCATAAACACGCAATAACGGATTCCATGTTGATATGATGAATTTTTCATCACGTGAGGAGACGTTCAAAACAAATTTACGAGGCTTGTTTACCCATTCTTTAAACCTTTGCTTTTTTATCCGGTATAACTAGCAAAAAATAACCAAAAGTATGTGTTAATAAAACTAGCGAACAACCTATAATTCCAGGTCTTGTTTTTACAAATGTTCAGCCTAAGAACTACAGACTGCCTTTTAAAGAACTAATATTTTATCTAACAGCTTTTAAGGCAAGCTTGTGGCAGGTACAGAACTTTGAAATTTTTTTCACTCCTGTATTGGGTAATGGTTATTGTATCAGCTTAACGAATTCACCGGAAGTCATGTTAAAAAATGTACATGCTTCGTTAATCGAAAATACCATAAGCTTTTGCCATCATTACTCGTCGTTTGTTGTTTACATATTTGGTCAGTCTTGCTGGTCGCTTACGGAACCGTTGATTTATGAGTAAGGGAAGTTTCACAACATAAGAAACCATCGTGTGCAATAAATAAAGAAGTAGTTAAGATTTGATCACGTCTATCTCTTGTAAGTTTAAGTGCTTATTTGGTTTAATTGAGCACCGCTTTCTAAAACAGCAATTTGTCTCGACTTTTCATTGAAAGGATATCGTTGTAGCTAAAAGGTTTTTGTTTGGAAAGGGTTTATATTAGAGAGAATTTTTGTCTGTAGTTAATACGAATCTCTATAGCTACAAGTTTTGTGAACGATGTCTCTCAGCCGCTCTGTGAACGTTGACACCAAATTTTTCCAATACGAGTATACGACCAAAGTCCAACGTTTGTTCTCGATCACCGTCCGAGGCTGAACTCGAAGCCTGTCAGATTCGCCATTTAAAATTTTTACGTTTTGGTCGCTTTTTGTTATCCCGCTGTGTGTCACTTCTGCGTATCATTCTTTTTGCCGTTATGTGAAATACTTGATCATTTTTTGAGTTCACTTCCTTTAATTAGTATGAGGTCAGGCTTTGGGGATGTACAATGTGCGAGCCAGCGATCCAAGCGAGGCATACATGCGAGCTATGCAAGCCGTGAAAAGAAACATGCGAGCCATGTGAACCATCAGAAAATAAATAAAATAATAAAAAAAAACGTGCAAGCTCTTGCCCCTTGGATAATAAGATACACCTCCGCCAGGATTCTTTTCAGGATAACTTTTGATAGTATGAGGTCAGGCTTTGGGGATGTACAATGTGCGAGCCAGCGATCCAAGCGAGGCATACATGCGAGCTATGCAA
>JAOEJH020176739.1:2452-14277 GCA_025448215.2 Palythoa grandis
CAATACAAGACACAGGTTGGATATTCTTACTGATCTGCCTACTTAAGGCTGAAAATATTCTTTAAAATATTCTTATGTCCATAGATTTTACTAATACCTTGGAGCAAGTGTACAACCATTCAATATGCGGTGGAGTTCTTACTTAGTACATGCTCCCGTCGATCACCAAACAGACCAGTCATTGGCGTTGGCACAGGGCATGTCAAGGACGGCTAGTACCATATTTGGTTGGCCTGTTTAATGTTCAGACTTTGAGGCAACTTTCCATATTTTTCAATTTTTTTGGAAAACAAAGTTATATTCTTAATAAAATCTCAATTCTTGACCTTGGAGTTATTCTTAAGATATCATTAAAATTTTGCCAACTTCAGCCTCGATATTCTTATAAAGTATCTTATGAAAAGAGAGTCACTTTTTCCCTTCAGAACGTAATAGGTTCAGTGGGGTAAAATTAGCTGAAAAAATAGAAGTGCACTGGGGTAAGCTAGTTTCCGGGGGGGAAAGTGTTTTTACCCGGCCAACATTAAAATCACACAAAAATCGTGATGGAAAGTCTTCGTTTAGTTCAATTTCATTTAAAATTTGTAAATAACAGTTAACAGTAATAAAAACACAAGGTTGCTTTACATTTAAAATTAAGAGTCAGGCAATAGAAAGTCTGGGAATGACGTCACGACCCAGACACCCTAAACGAGGTCATGAACCAAAAAAGGCCGAAATTTTTGGTAGTTTGAGCCACTGAAACAAAAAAAAAACAAAACGAATTGACCAAATTGAATGTTGAATGTTTTTTAGCCAAAAACAATTTTTTTGTGTTAGTGGCACTTTAAGATACTGGCCGATTAATACCCTAAGGAGACATGAATGATATGTATATACATTTTTAATGAGGAAGAAACAAAAACCGAATGCTATATATGTATTATCAAGGAACTTAGACAGAAATCTTTTCATTTTGTTTCAATAAGTTTTAAAAAAGTTGAATATATTCCTTCTCAAGAGCAAGACATCTCAACTTGAACTATACTTTCTACTGAAACAGAATAAATCTAAGCGCATTACCTGCTTGTCAGTTCGAGTCGGAACAGCGAATTCTTATTTTTTTAAAAAAAGGCTTTTTGTGAGGTCAGAGTCAGTGGAAGAAGTTAATTAACAATATTCTTAACAAAAAGGGTTTTTTTCACTTTCAATTATTTTAGTAGATTACCAAAACTATATCTTCTAACGCAATTTCTTTATTCATTTGAACGTTTTACTTGGAGTTTATCGTTTTAATTTTGGTTTTTGCAATTTTGTCCCAATCAGTCCCCAAATGCATCACGCAAAATCTAAGGACTGTAATCTCGGCCAGCTTTTAATGATTTGAAAACACCTGCACCTATAAACTTTCCCTGTTTTCAATGAAACTTTATACGCTGTCCGTTGTGAGATTTTCGCTTTTTAAAAGACTTTATAAAAAAATTAACGTGTAAAAAAGTTTTGTCACAAAGATTTTAGATTTCAAATCTGATAAATTTCTTTAGTGTCAAATTTAAGAGATCTTCAGAGATTCCGTCATAGATATGATTAAGGTTTGAAAATATTCATTTACAACTAAAACGTAATGTCGAACTTAATGTAAGTTCAACCACGACATTTTGTGAGGTGCGAGCATCGCTAGACAATGGGGGAAGTGAAGGGTGAAGCTGCTGCCTACGGAAAGAAGCTTTCTTTTATGGGATAACATTAGCATGTACCACTTACAGGTAAAATTTAAGATACGAATGGTCATGATCGTCCTCCAAACATGGTTTATAAAATACTACTACAAAGACTGAGCTCCGCAAAAATGTTTAATACAATGCAGATCTGAGCTCCAAAATGCTTCTTTAACTGAGATATTAACTTTAAGGTTTGTTCTGAAACAAAATTAATATGATGTGAACCTCTGATTTCAACACAAAACTTTTCGAAAATGTGATCATTATCATGATCCATTCTGTTTTTGTTTTGATTGCATTACTAACCTGCCAAAGTAATTAACTCAAAACCTCGAACATTGTACCGAAAAAAATATTTACCTTAAAAAAATCTTGCAAGCAAAATATAGTTATTGGCAGACCAAATCTTTTAGGTTTGTTTTGGTGAATGAATTCTACTCCATAATAACTTTCAGAACCTAAATAATTGATTCTCGTCAACATATACTAATGCCGGAGTGAAGGGTAGAGACGCATACTACTAATGCCGGCGCCAGGCAGGTGTTTTAACAGAATGATCCACAAAATCATCAAAGTTATAATACAACTCAATTCTTAACCTCCTTTCTTGTAAATTTTTGCCTTTTAGTACATCTTTACGAGATAATTAGATAATGACGCTCATAGTTTATTCTACTGGAAAGGTACATAAGTTCTTTCAAACACTTTATCGAATGAAAAGACATAGTGCAATTCAGCTAAATAGTTTGATGAAAATATACTCAGCACTTTTATATTTGCAATAACAAACGCAACAAAATTAAGACGTTTAGGTTTTAACGTGAAATACAATGGGATCCACACATAAGCAAATCAGAAAACGTTAAAAGTCATCCTATTTTTCTTATGAAGAAGAACGATTTATAACCCTGTTCTTTAAAAGTATCCATTAAGCGTATCTCAGGTAAGAAATATTAAAACCAGTTAAGACACCCAAGGAACTCCTTGAAGGAAATGTTTCCATCGCCATCTTCGTCAAGTTTCTCTAGCAACTCGTCCACTTTGTCCTTGTACTCAGTGGATTGCACAAAGGAAGCGAACTCTTGCCTGTCCATTGAGCCACTGCCATCAGTGTCACACTGTTGGAACTTCTCTGCTGCTTTATAGATCTTGTAGAATCTCGAGGAGTTGCTTACGTTTTTAATGACTTCGTCAGTTTGAAACCACTGAAGAAACTCGTCAAACGAAACTTCGCCATCGTCATTTTTATCAACATTAATGCAGCACGCGTTTATAGTTTTATCTGTGAGATCCATGTCATCTTTAAGCAGTTTCAGAAATTCTCCTTTCTCAAGAGTGCCGCTTCCATCCTCGTCATACTTTTCAAAAAGACTTTTAACAACATTCTTTGAAACCTCGGGAGATGTTTCTACTGCTGACATAGTTAAGAGAGGCTGTCGACAAGACGCTGATAAACAAAAATCTATGTATAAAAGTTTAAGAAGCGTCAAGCAACACCATTTAAGTAAATCAGCAAGTGTCACTTTAATTTGCCAATCAGGAGATCGTTGTTGTAACGTGCTAGGGGTGCCCTTAGTACAACTGAGCTTCATTATCTCCCACTTAATCAAAATTAGTAAAAAAGGTAGAGTTGACGAACTAGACAGTTTCATTGGCACTTAATTTATTTTTTGGTACGGTGCGTGCACGCTTTCAACAAATCTCTATATGTGCACCAGGTTCAGTAAAGTACTGAAAGAAATCGAAACCGAAATTGTTTTTCTAGGATTAAAAAATTCCAATCAATGGGTGTTAGCAGGTTTAATATGAAAATCACTAAGAGGTGGAGAACAGCAGGCCTTACTTAGACGACCCAATGATTGTTTGCTTGCGATAAGCAGTGAGAAAACTTGTTTCGGTGGTTGATCGGAAGATTGTTTTTGAAACTAAATGAAAATATAATCCAGTTCACTAAATGCGAGAAACATACATAATAAGCAATAACTTCATGATCAATTTTTTTTATTCGTAGGAGTATTTTATATTTAAACTTTTTAAAAGATTTAATTGTGCAGCTAAAGAAACAGTTTGGAAGGAATAAGTGACAGCGAACTAGCAGCGTTCAGTGCGATGCGGTTTAGCGTTTTTGATAACTATAGGCAAATCAAAACTAGTCCAGACCTGCTGTTATAAATTTATTTATATCTATTACTATTTCAATCTTGATCCATACTGCTCCTTACTATTAAGTGTTGAGTAGCAGACGCGATGAAAGATTACAAATTCTCGCTCATTTGGAAAATACATAACATTTTATATGTTAAAGATCAGAAAAGCAAACTAAAACATTGAAACAAAATAATTGTCATTATTTCAAAATTGCACCTGTCTCATTATAGTTGTTGTCAATTTGAAATCTTCCAGCTACAGTAATGTCCCTTAAGAGACCAGAATTAGTTCAATAAAACTTAGATTACTTTATTATCACCTTCAGTCAGGAGAGCTACGCGATAATCAACCGCACTGACATAGATCAAACAACTTTAAGCTAGGTTAATTAGGAAGAATTGGCAATTTTTGGCAAGACTTTAAATTGGGAATAACATATTGCACTAAAAACTATTTTCAGGTGGATGATGGTGGGAACTTAAATATTTATCTTTTTTGTGAATTAGTTTTTGAAATTAGTGAAATGGAAAATATTTTGTTGTCACTCATTTGAATTTGACATGAAATAGCAGCCGGTTTTTTTTACAAAGAATGAATTCTGTACGAACGAGCAATTTGATCTGTACAAAATAACATTACGTGAAGTTAAAAACCGTACAAACCTGAATAACTCATTTTTTTTAAAAAACGCATGAATCGTTTAAAAGGTTTGTTAAGACTGAAATTTTTATTCAGTCGTACGGGGCAATCGCCCTGTTGAGTGTTGTCAGGAGGTTAAACCCTCCGCCTTAGGAAATGAAGTGCATCCTCGTTACACACCATAAATGGTAAATTCGGTCACTTTATGGGCACGGGTGATGGTAAAAGGAGAGGAGAGGAGTGAGTTAACACTAACACTAACCATAAGACGGCACTGATACACCAATAACACGGCTAACACTAATAATCTCCAACGCTGACACTAAACACCTACATCCATTCAACAACAACGCTTACAACCGCCTTTATTGGTACCAACTTAACTGTTCTACAAAAGAATTCGAGCTTTGGAGTTATACTAAATCTACGGGTCTACAGCAGAACGCAATATATATTTGTTAAGAACTTAGAAAAACCTGTATAATCTTGAACTCCCCGCATTCTCTTCGTGACCACCGACGGGCGTTTAAGAAAATCTTTAGAAAGAGCAAAGGCCTGCCAAAATTCAGCGGTTAGTTGCCTCAATAATTTGACTGTAAATCGTTCTATAAAGGGGTAAAAATTAACAAGTCGTGGTATGTCAAACTGAATTAGCCGGGATGTTTGTTATTGCTCCCAGTATTGTTTTCACGATTAATCTAAGATACAAAAATACTCAGATTGAAGGTCCTGATTTACGAAATCAGAATATGTCTAGAAATTAAAAGGTGAGAGTGGCCAATTTGCGCGTAAAATTAGCCTTACCTAAACTATTTTAAGTCCGTATTAACGGCAACACCAAGATTATTATTGAAGAAACAATAAAAGTTAGTATAAATAAGCACATAAATGCTCTGTCCACAACAGATGCCGCCATTTTACATTCTAAAGCTCTTTTAGAATCTTTGTTTTGGTCTTCGAAGGCCCGAGCCATAAAATTAACACCTTCAGCAATGGCGCCTAACTCGTTCGTCCTGTATTCCACATCGGCAGCCGTGGCTCCCTGGTTAACTTTCTCTTGACTGAAGAAACCGCTGCAGCTGCAAAACGTATCACTGTTCTCTTCAGACGATGCAGATAACATAGAAGGGCTATGTTTAACACTTCTGCGACCACCGTTTGGCATGGCCATTTGAACGGAAAATGCGTTCATGCCAAGCTCTCCTTGTTTTCGGGACGATCGTTTCCGTCTTCTGCGAAATGCTTTACGGAAATTGCGAAAACCTTTTCTTTCCTGTTTGACCTCCTTTTCTCCTTCAATCTCTATCACTAAAGAAGTATCTAAGGCAAGTGCGGGGCCAACAGTTTTAAAAAGAAACCGTTTAAGCTTTGGTGATAAATGCTTCTTTCCAAACAAGTAAGAATAGTTTATTCTTAAAGTGACACCCGTTGCAATTAGTGCTAAGGACACCTCCACAATGGAAGCTGTGAAATAAATACTAATAACTGGCACCGCGTCGGAAGTTGGGGGAATGGTTTCTGCAACTAACAGTAGAAACACTGTCATACTAAGAAGAACAGTTATGATAAACGAGATTCGTTCGCCACACTCAACAGGAATGAAAAACGAGAAAAACGCTAAAAGCGTTATGAGAAAGTTTGGAATCACAAGATTTACTATGTAAAATAAACTTCGCCTTTTCATATGAATTTTAAAAATCATTTCAGGGTAGGGTTCACCTGGAAGGGCTTCGTAAAACCGAACTTGTCTCTCAACAGGAATTGATAGCACTTCCCACTCACCATTAGTGCTTATTCTCTTGTCAGATAGGAAAGCTGTTCTATTGCCCATATCGGTCAGGTTAAGTTTTGTGCCAGAATAAACCCAAGAGCTGAACTTGAGGTTACACTTTTGCTCGTCAAAAGGAAAATTTGAGACGTCAATCTTGCAAGATGTCAAGAAGACAAATGGGGCGAACCATAAAGAACGGCCATTGTGAAATATCTCGATTCGGGTCACGACATTATCTAGTCGCCCATCAAACTCTTCGAAAACGCTGTAAAAAGAGTGTTTTACAAAATCTGTTAATAGCGTATAATAGCACTAAAACAGATAGTGATACTCCCACACCCACACTGACATTCTAAATATATCAGAAATTGAAGCAAAATAAGTGCGTTTGTGTCAGACACGTGGATAAAGTAGTATAAAGTACTTACTTTAACCTATTTACGTACCGGCAAAAATAATAACATTAACGTACAAGGGGGGGAAGGGGGGGGCATATGTCCAATCAATTGACATAAATTGATTGGCATAAACAATACTTATCATCTAGGCGTTAGTTTGGTTACTCAATATTTTCTTTTAATTTGTTTCCATGGAAACAGAATAGCTCCTCCAGTTGCCGCCATCTTGGATCTTCGAATTTTCAAATTTTCAACAAAATAAATGATTTATGCATGATGACGTATTCCAGTTGTAACATAACAAGATGTCTTATTTATCAGACTACAGCCAATGAAAGTTTTATGGGCATGACTAAAAACTCCTATTTTCTAGGTTGAAAAACCTTTGGGGAAGGAAGGGGGGGGGGGTACAAATGTCCAAAGTGTGTTTTCTTCCACTTACTTGTTGTGAAGTACAAGGTCTGGCAGCCACACATCTTGTGCAGGCACAACGACGGACTTAATCCCGCCATACCCACTAGGGTCCCACGAAAATACCTCGCTCTTCCATTCCTATTAGGGAAGGTGAAGGGTTACTAAAGATATATGTGAGAACAAAATAAAATACCATATCGGATGCGACGTGTTTCATTTTACCTGACGAAGGCAGCAGTTTCAGTTGCCGAAAGCTTGTACTTTTAAAACTTTTTATCAGTGAACGTTTTTAACATTTTTATATTTTGAAATACAAAAATGATAAGGTGTTTTTAACATACAAATTCATTCTGAGTTACTAAATCGTACGTTTTCAATGTGTGTGGACTCATTGGGATAAGTCTCAGTGTTATGCGCCTGTCGTTTTTGCGTCGTCAATGAGTCGTTTGTAGGGTGAAGGTAGTTTTTGATAACGGTTTAGTAGAGTAATTTGTATAATATGAACGCATTAAGCGGAGCTATTATTGAGGTCATCATTTTTGTCGCTTGTTTGTAATCAGTAAGTTGTAAGTTTCACCAATATAAGTGGCCAGGCCGTCACAATCTTTAGGTTCGTGTTTGTATTTCGCGTTCGTAAGTAGCTGTCGTAAGATCCTGATAGGTCTGTGAGCAGCTCGGATTTTGCTGAGTTGTAGAATTCGTGCAATAGTTTCAGACGTCTGGTAACGTAACGTCGCTGTAATGATGGATCTCGCTGTATTCAGGGGTGGAACCAGAACTTTTAGATAGGGGGGGGGGCAGAAACTCGCCCTTCCCAGATCATAACGATATTCCCTAGAATGAACGGTTTATGCAATTAGTAGAAAACATGTTTGCTCTTGTGCATGAATAATCATTACAATTTAGCTTGGTTGTTGACGATCAATGGTGAAAATTAGGCTTTGTCACGTAAAAATTTCATTCCAACATTGCGACAAGTAAAGCGAAAAGTACTTGGGCTTACAGTGACTAAATCCTTCAACTATAATAATATATATACACTTAGTGGTAAAGTACAATATACTTTATATATGTAATCACGCGACTTCGTGTTTAATTTGGAAATAATTTGCACGAGTGGGTTTTTCAAGAAGTATCAAAACTGCATGAGTCCGTAGGGCGAATGCATTTTGAGCTTTTTGTAAAACACACGAGTGCAAAATATTTCCATATTGAACGACATTTAAGTCGTTTGATTTCTTTTTAATAACTTACATAACAAAATTACCGAGCAAGTTCCGTTGTGGACACCGGCAAAACTCTGCCAACAAAAAACAAGACTTTGGCCTTTGCGCGTCACGCCACCAAAACAAATGATTTGATTCGTTCTTACCAAACCCTATTGTTCGTAAGCCAATCAGAATTAATTTGTAATTTGCACTGGTGTTACACAATTTTACATGCATGTTACACGAAAGCTGCACTTCTCTTTTAGCCAATCAGAATGGAATAATTTTTCATGTATGACATTAATAGGTGAATAACTAGGTCGGCCCCTGAATCCCGATGTCGCAGTAAGTGTTGCATCTAATTAAGTCTCTGTTGTAGTTGCTTTTCGTGAAAACGTTGTCTAAGAATTTACTTTTGTCTGCTAAGCTATCGGGTGAGTCACAAAATAGTTGTTCTCTTTTTGTAAGGGTCCGTCTAGTTGTTGCTTTTCGAGACGTGGTGTTGTAAGAAGATTGGTCAAATATCCTATCGGTTTTCTGTCGTATGTAATCTGTCGTCGTTACATGTAACCAAGCAGTCTAGGAGAGGTAATTTAACATTCTCCTCGATCTCGATCTTACAATATCCTTTTCGGACATGAGGTAAGTGTTGGTCAGCAGTACAGCACGCATGTGTAACACAGTTAAGATTATAAAAGCTTAATCTGAAAAAACCTGTTCGAGCTAAAGTCCCTCACAAGGCCAGTGCGTATCCCTTGGTCTCGGTAAGGCGTAGCGGATGAGAGTCTAACTCCCCTGGACAAATCTAGAACTCTAATGTATCGCTTATGAAGTTGAAACCTGGTAAAGTTTCTTATTCAAGGACACACCGGAGTTCGAACTTACAAGCTTAATGGAGGAGAAAGCACGATGGTTTGAAGCGCTGAGTCGTGACCCAGAGGATCTGAGTTCCTCTGCTGTTACGCTTGTGTAAAACTTTTTTTGGTCGTCCTCCTTTCGCCCTACCAATTGGGGGATTTAACCATGACTCTAACCCTTGTTGAGGGAGTTGACATTGTTATAATTAGGGAACTAGGTTTAGTCTTACCTGTCGAATCCAAACACTGGACTTAAAGAGCTGTTTGCTTTCATCCTAAGAAGAGGACATCACATGAAAACAAATAGTCTTAATAAAAAAAAATACTGGAGTATAGGGGTCGCCAGAAGTTTTTCAGGGCTAAGCAGAGGTTGGTTGGAATCAGTTGTTTAGTGCCATGTTGTACCCAGCAGCTCAGAATGGCAGCAGGGGTATTTTTACTTTTTTCAACTTATTTTAAAAACCTAAATATAATACTTTCTTTTGACATTACTGCCACCTGAAAGATATACATTCATTGGCATCTTTTAGGAGGATACAGGTGTGTTTTAACGGCCCTGATCTTACTTTGCACGTAAAAGGGCGTTTGGTTAGTCCTGTCGAAACCCTGGCAACGCCTATGTGCGATATAACTTATTTACAGTTTAAAGGATAAAAATTAGAATTGTTACAAAATAGACATATTTGCAATTTCTGAAATTTAAGCAAACTTAACGTAAAATAGTGGTCAACGGAAACAGGCCAACGAATGGCACTACGCGTGCGGAGATAAACAACATTCCAATTTGTACTCGCATGAACCCCAAACAAATAACCATTTTGGTTAATGCTTGATCTCTTTACCCAATTCATCAAATGTTCCGCGGTTTTATTATATTTGCATGGAGGAAACTCTTTTAGTAGCGAAGCTGATTTCGTTGTCAACGTTGTTAAGGAAACTTCATAATATTTGACCAATGATCGTCGCCTATAAAACGATCGAATTGTTTTAGCCTCATTGAAAAATATTTTTCAATTAAGAAATGAACACAGTAACCGTGTTTGCACAGGCTAATGCAAACCGATGTGCGTTTGGGAGAAATCGAGAGCGGTTAGTACAAACACGAGATCGAAGTTCGAGTGCTTGTGCCTGTTCGAGATTTCTCGCAAACCCACCGAGGTTTCAAACAGCCTGTGCAAACACGGTTATTGTGCTTCATTTCTTTTATAAAATAACTTTTAACAACAAATTGAAACAAAATAGATCTCTGTTGTGCCGAAATAGCGATTACATGAATATTTAAATTCTCCATACACAGCAATAGCCAATCAGATCACGTGTTTTATACACACGTTTCTGAGCAAATGGACATATTGAACAAGCCGTATATATTACGGAAACATAAATAGACAACTATAATTTTTGAAATGATTCGCATATTTGTATAATCTTTCGCACTGACCTTGACTGTCCGAAAAACAACATCTATTGTTAGTTTTAATTTGGTTGCTCGCTAGGGGAAGATGTTTCAGCTTTAGGATCGTGAGAAAACTAAGTTTCTAGACTGATTTAAAAACAAAAACTTGAGGTCCTCTTGGACTTTAGTCTTTTCACAAAGAAACATAGGAAACTAGCTATATTTTGAGAAAGGTAAACAACTAAGTAAAAACAATCATGACTTTTGCTGAGTAATCACAAATGCCTATTTCTACATTCAAAGTACTGGGTTCTAATTTGCTCATCTTCATTATTTCGTATTGGGCTGATCACAAATCAAATGGAGAAGGAACACGCAGTCGGAGAGGAAGTTCAGTCACCTACTTTGTCATCCAAACCGTCGTTTTAGCTTCTGTTTTGTAAAAACGGACAAGCTACAAACCATCATTTGCCATTTTTTACTTTTTTGTTTTGGCTGTTGCTGAAATGCAGCAGTCATGAGTGGTCGGTTAATTACCATTTCGACTCATAATCATGGCGGATTTCGACGCCGGCGGCAGTGGGCGCCCAAAAGAGTCTAGTAGGCCTCCATCGGTCTGTGTTGACCATAGGATTATCGCCTCCCTTGCATTGCGTGTCGCCGTTGGTGGCCGAGGAGCCTGATTCTAGAGTGGCCGTGACGACTGCAGACATCGCACTTGAAGGCAGTGTCAGTGCTAACAGCAGAGATGCGCTCCTTCCTGCGAGCTCGCTTGGTAACCTCTGCACTGCGAAGGTTGTCCTCTCCAGTCTTTGTATGCAGCTGAAGGGCACTTCTCCACTGGGAACGGTCTACAGCCAGGTCTTCCCAGGTGTCAGTGTTGATGCCCACAGATTTCATGTCTCGCTTACAGACGTCTCTGTAGCGAAGCTGTGGGCGGCCTTTAGCCCTCTTGCCAATGGTCAGTTCACCGTAGAAGATGTCCTCCATACGGCGCACGTGGCACAGCCAGCGCAGACGTCGCTGCCTGAGGAATGTAGGCCAGCACGGGAGAGGACCTCTGTGTTGGGAACCCTGTCTTGCCAGGAGATGTGAAGTTTTCGCCGAAGGCCATCGCAGGTGGAAGGTGTCGAGTTTCCTTTCCTGCTTGGCGTAGATGATCCAAGTTTCGTTGCCATACAGCAGTGTATTGAGGACGCAGGCACTATACACTGCCATCTTTGTTTTTGTAGAGAGCTTGGTGTTATTCCAGACGCGTATGGTGAGGCGGGCAAGCGTCGTTGCGGCCTTCCCA
>JAOEJH020177278.1:1673-14273 GCA_025448215.2 Palythoa grandis
GATCGCGGTAGCACAAGTTTAACAATCGTAATTTTGACTTCGGAAACGCGGATCGCGGTAGCACAAGTTTAACAATCGTAATTTTGACTTTGGAAACGCGGATCGCGGTAGCACAAGTTTAACAATCGTAATTTTGACTTCGGAAACGCGGATCGCGGTAGCACAAGTTTAACAATCCGTCGTAATTTTAACTTTGGAAACGCGGATCGCGGTAGCACAGGTTTAACAATCGCAATTTTGACTTTGGATCGCGGTGGCACATAAGTTTAACAATCTTAATTTTGACTTTGGATCGCGGTAGCACAAGTTTAACAATCATAATTTTGACAGTTTCTTGTGTCTTACTAACAGCTGTAAAATGCATATGAATAGCAGTGGAAACAATGGAGGCGGAGTTTAGCTTACTGTGAGTTTGCATGTTTAAGAAGTGACTGGTTTCCGATGGCTTCCGAGCGCGAAATTCAAAATGATTTTTAGGTCCATTTTTAGATTTTAAAAAAAGCCCCCCTCCAAATCAACACTGAATTCTCCGAAAAAGAGACCGTTTTAAAGTAGAGACATGGGGCTATACAGCCCACATGTTGAAGGGTTTCCAGGCAGTCCCAGCAAACGATACGAGTAAGTTTAATTACGGGTTTAGTTGAAAACTGTTTGTTTTCCATGTATGAGGAACATGAAAACCATGCTTCAGTCAAAACAAAAAGCCCCCCCTGCAAAACTTGTTATCTGACTTACATTTTAATCTAGTCTTAAAATATACACATGGGGCTATAAGTACAGCATGTTGAAGGGTCTCTAGCGGGTGTTTGATCAACGAAATTTACGTATGCAAAAGTCCGAAATTTGGATTTTGACACCATTTTGCTTATAATTTGCTGTAAGCGAGAAGTGCAGAGACCGAATAATGATATGCAAATATGATGCAAAATCTATGCGTGACGTCAAATGTCCGAGATCTGTCCCATGTTGCCGGCTAACAAATGCTACTAATGCAAGTAATCTCAATAATTCAAATTTTCAGTAAAACAATTGAACTAATTATTGCCTATTTCTAAGTGCATTTAGCGAAGAACAACACCGCAATGAGCTTCTAACAAGCGCGCGCAGTTGTCTTCTCTACTAACTCTCTTACTGACAAATCTCCGATAACAACAGTGCAACTGTTTTAGGTCGGTCTTTTGTGACCGCGTTTGCTCTCGTCGGCCAAGTGAACCAGCATGGTTAACGATATTCATCATTGACATTATCGACAGCATTAACGTCATCATCGACATTAATATAACCATCATCGACAACATACATCATCGTTGTCATCATTAAAAACAATGGAATCATCAACAACATCGTCAACAACAATACCATTGCCATTGACAAAACTATCAACATTGACAGGCATATCCTCAAGACAACAATATCATCATTATCAAGACAACAATATCATCAAGACAACAATATCATCATCATCGACAATATCATCATCATCAACATCGTCAACAACAATACCGTTATCACTGACAAAACTATCAACATTGACAAGCATATCATCATCAAGACAACAATATCATCATCAAGACAACAATATCATCATCAAGACGACAATATCATCATCATTGACAATATCATCATCAACATCGTCAACAATACCATTATCACTGACAAAACTATCAACATTGACAACATATCATCAACATTGACAAGCATATCATCAACATTGAAAAGGATATCAACATTGACAAGGATATCATCATTGACAAGGACATTAACATTGACAAGGATATCATCAACATTTACAAGGATATCAACATTTACAAGGATATCAACATTGACATGGATATCATAAACATTGACAAGGATATCATCAACATTGACAAGGATATCATCAACATTTACAAGGATATCGTCAACATTTACAAGGATATCAACATTGACATGGATATCATAAACATTGACAAGGATATCATCAACATTGACAAGGATATCATCAACGTTGACAAGGATATCGTCAACGTTGACAAGGATATCGTCAACGTTGACAAGGATATCATCATCAAGACAACAACATCGTCATCATCGACAATATCATCATCAACAACAGCATTAAAGTTTAATAACACGGCAAACAGCAACAGTAATAACGTTATCAACAACAAAACCTGTCAGTTGACACTGAACGAAATCCAACGTAGTATCGGGCAATATCAAGAGCCATGCATGAATACGTTCAAAGGCGGATTGGCCTTATTGGTTGCAAGCACTCTGGTTTCTCTTTGGATTCTTTTGACAATTTTTTTATCAATTATTAAAAAATGACCGAATAGAGCCCAAGACGTGTTGTGTCTCACCAGTTAAGTAATGCAGAAAGGAATATATATACTATAATATGAAAGCCATTTTTTGTCTTTGAACCACCGTAACGAACGATAAAGCAATAAATATTTTTAAACAACATACAGACAGACTTAAAAAGCAGATATTTTGACTCCAGGAAGCGGGTTATTGCTTTGTTGTGTTCCAAAGTCATTTATGAGTCCGCGTTTTCATCACAAACCAACAGCAAAACATTGAAAGATTTTATCCGCGAATAAGAATTCCTTTTCTACTTTTATTTTGCAGTTTGAGGGGTCAAGATCTCACTTCGTTTGAAGAAAGAAAACAGTTCAATACAAGGGCTGTTTATTTCACCGATATCAGATATTATTTACCGAACTTTGAGCACAGTGACGCCGTAATTTAAAGCCCTATAATTTTTTAATTTGTTTTTCAAGTTTCCAAAAATCTTTATTGCAAACTTGTTCTTTAATCGTAGTGCGCTTAATAGCTGCCGTGAAGCTATCAATTTCAATCTCATGATTCGAATTTCGCTGTTTCAAAGCCACAAAAGATATTTAATATTACCAGATGAAAAGCTCTTTTGAGTTGGGAAAAATTCACGAGTAATATACAATTTGCAAATAAGGAACGAACGTGCTTGATTTTTAGAGACACAGGTGCAACGGGATAAACATTAATGGCGGCGAATCAGCTTACTTCACAATTTCGATCTATAGAGTATAGGTTTTGTTTGACAAAAACGCGCAACTTAACTGTTGGCAAAACCTAAAAGTTACAGATTAACAGGCAGAACAAATGAAAAATGCAAAACACAACAGATAATTATTTTAATTAGGCGGCCAAAAGAAAGGGATAAACTTTGTCTTTTTCAGTTTCTAGCTAAGATGTGAAACGATCGACAATACCTTCTAAAACACAAGCACAGAAAGTTTTCCTATAAACTGTATACTTGAATTGTAACGCTATAAAAATTAAAATAGAAGGGATATTTTTAAGGGTTTTAGTAACACTAATTTCTACCCTGTGTGGTTTTATAAATATAGTAAGCAAAGCGGTATACGGCTCTGATGGTTTTAACTTGAAAGAAGGCTGAAATAACGACCAGTGAGTCACAAAGTCTGCTTCGCTGCATATAGTTTATTTATAATGAACCCGCTCTTATTGTAGAGTAAGTTTCCCGCCGGAAAGCATAATCTCTGATCCTTCATGCATATTTTCATTTGGTATGGTTTGGGCATATGAAGCTTCTTTCTAAATACTCTACCGAGGCTAATTGCTATGGCAGAATAATTTTAACTCTTTCGATAAACATTTCTTTTTTTTTTTCTTCAAAGAGAGAGAAACAACTTAAGGTTCAAGCAGAGTGTACCAATAAACTTTTGGCTAATCAGATCAGTTTTGTCTGATTTGTACAGAGTTTAATAAGTACTGTGAACAATTCTAATTGTTTTGAAGTTCCTTTGTTTCGGGTCCCTTTTCGTTTCTAGTCGAGTAACGCTCCAGCGGTTTGAATCTTGTACAGAACCAATGTTAACTGGCAACAACAAGAATCGAATAAAGGAAGCCAAAAGAAATCGCTGGTCTCTCTTTGCGTCTCGCCTGCTTTGAGCTCTGCTCACTTCTTGAATGAATTGCGATTGTAAAACTCGTCCTGCAGTAGAGTTCGCCGCGGACTTTGCGTAACAAACTTAGCGAATACAATATCGGTGTCAAGGAGAATCATCGTCAAATTCTAACCACAGACGAAATCTGTTAGCAAACAAAGTATAGACCCGAGAAAAAGTCTGCAAACAGACTTGTTTGATATCATTTCGAAAAAAACAATAAAATTCATAATTGTCGAATGTCGTCTGTCACCTGCAGCATGCTTGCGATCAGCGGGAATGGGAAATGACCGATCGCATCAAATCTGACTTTTCCGTCATTCTATCTCACCCTAGGCAATAATACTAAAATTTTATTGGCCCTTTGTGTTCGTACTTAGCTTTTACGATTTTGTTGTTGTTGAGAAACATCCTAAAAGTTAAAAAAAGTCTTAAACGGACTTCCTGTGTTTTGCTATACGAACTTACCTTTACGGTTGACAGAATGCACTTCAGTTTGACAGCAACAACAACTTTTTGACCGCTAACAATCGACCTTTTCTGCGCAAAATACGGAATAAAATAGACTAAAATCCAACTTTTCTGAGCTTCTTCGTGTTTTCTGAATTTCTAAAACTTTTTCGCCAACTCTGCGATGATTAAACAAGCTTCAAAGAGACGAATATCAAGAAACAAGTCGGTTGTTTGCCGGCCTGTGAGAAGCCATTGAGAAGTCACTCCGTGCAAGTTCAATTAGGCGAGCGGCGACGTTAACGATATGCAATTTTTTACACGGTGATTTGTTGAGAAGAAAAAACAAAAGAAACGTCAATATTCACGCTTGGCGGATTCTGGACGAGTGAGCGATTACTTACATTTCAAACAGTTATTATGGAAATTTTCTGCTTGGAGCAACGTGTGAAACAATGGACTAATAGCTATTGGCCATAATAAAAGAGCAAATTGGCTGTCGACGACACGGCAGTGTGCACAAAATATCTATAGATCTCTCAAGCACGAAGGCGAAAGTAATTTAAGTATTGATCGAATAATTCGCTTGCCGAAAAGTGAGCCAAAGTAGTGAAGATTACGTTTCTGAAAAGAACAAATAAACCAAACTATTACCAATGCAAAAACAAATTCGTTCATTACATTTACGTGTGAAGTAAATAGCTAGGAAATTCAGAAAAAAAAAATTCCTTTTTCAGTTTTCAGCCTGCGGGCTTATGCGAAAAATAGTTCTTTGGAATCGCCGTCGACAAAAAAACAGACAAACAAGTAATTGAATGATTTCAGAAATGAATCGTGTGAGTACTGCACTACGTTTAAAAACCCACAAATGGTCGTAAATGAGCAACTGGTAAAAAGAAAACACCAAAAAACGGAAACAGGATCGACGTCCATGTTGCACACATGCAAGCTTTTACTAAAACTGGATAAAGTTTTCTTTCCTCACTAATTATTAGAAACTTTTCAAACCCATCTTCGAATTAAAAGTAAAGTCTGGCGTACAAGAATAGGCGAGGTTAATAAATCAAGTTATGAGAGTTAATTTCGTTGTTTGCATTTCATGTTCTTTGTTCTTTGTAATTTGGTGTTTAGCCTAATCTCTCTTGACAGAAGAATTAGGGAGAGCGTCTTTTCTTGTGTAACAACGAAAATTCAATAAGCGAGCATTCTTTGTTCTTTGAGCAAAATTTGTCACGTTTCGTCCTAGCTAGGCAAGGCCGGATCCCGCCTTTTTCGCGGATGACAGCTTTAAAACCATTACTTTTTTCTCAGTGGAGGTTTAGTCATTATTACAATGAATGGACATCATTTGCTAGTCTTTTCATCATCTTTCGATTCCTTCCGCTTCTTTTGCTTTTTATATGGTACGTGAAGACTAACAATAACTTCTGTCAATGCTTTGACAACAACAAAGGGACATTAGACCAATATAGCTCTGCCGGTTTTTGTAATACTGAGCTTCCGGACTTTGAACAGGCAACGGCAAATTTAACTCCATACTTAAGACAATAGTGCGACAATTAGCCTTTTCCGCACACAAATTTACAGCTTTCCTAAAATGTAATAAAAAACGGTTCGTGAAACACTTTACTGCTTGTGTAAGAATTTTTGGAAGACTTTGTATGCGAGCATTCAAAACACTGACTGCTTCAAGATAACTTTACAAATTCTAGTCGAGTTGAAGGCAAGTTCAAGGCTGACAGTTCGTAATTGATCCATATAATTGTTGCACAGCAAACACCAAATGTTTTAACTATGAGAAAGAAGCTTCCTTGATGTAACAGCAATCCATCACCTATTTATTTTCGGTTGGGAACGATCAAGTCACAGGGACTGGAGGATTTGTACAGTTTTGTATGCAAGGCGGAAGCTCCCGTAACCATAATGAACGGCAAAATATCTCTTTAAGACTAACCATTCGCACAAATTACGAAGTTATAAGGAAAACGTCTTTCAAATAAAATTCAAATTTGTTTGTATATGTTTTAGATTTTACTAACTTTGTTATGAACATAATATTAATCTTGTTGACAACTGAATTCTGTGTATTTGTCCCATATTCTACATAAATTAGATGTGGTTATGTGCCGTTGTGGCTGTCGAGTTTATACTTGCCGGAACATTTGTTAATCAATTTTTTAAATTTCTTTTACAGCCTATAGCTTTCTGTATCGCTGCCTGGTTTTACATTTGTACACGCAGTTACAAACAAAACTGTCACAGAATTTTCATGTACAAGTCAAAGACTCTGGTTTTACAATCTTAAAGAATTAATTTCGTTTCCTATATACGCTATATATTTGCCGATTAAATATCTTTTCTTTTTCGAATGATCTAAAATCAACGATACCTGGTCGTCAAACATAGTCAGCTTGTCAGATAATGTGGCATTTATCGCAAGAATTTTTCTGCAATAATGCGTACGTTTCATTTCAAATGTTAAAATAGCTTTAAAGACAATAAGAACAGCGTAAAAAACTGTTTTCATGTGTGAAAGTATAACTCAGCAATAAGGTGAAAAATTTGCGACGACACAGAGATATGCAGTAAGCCCCATTTACATCGCAGGGAATTTTTGGCACGGCACGGATAAAAATGGTACGAGTACCAAAAACTATGGCATGGATGCTTCGTTTACACGTCCCATTTACACTACACGGAACTTTTGGTACGGCTCGGATAAAAACAGTCCGGTTCCACAGTGTAAGTGTAAACGCATTTCTGCGCCAAAATTCTAGGTACGGTTCTTCATGAAAAGGTAGTCCGAGCACGGGTGAAATTGGTACGGGAACCGTAAATATCGGCACGGCATTGGGGAAATCTTCAGTGTAAACGAAGACCACGACTTCTTTTTGAGACCCGTACTATTTTTGTCCGAGCCGTACCAGAGGTTTCGTGTTGTGTAAATGGGGCTTTAGAATCGCTTTCCAGATTTTGGCGGAATTTATGACTAGCACTTTGCCGGCTTTTATTTCTTGCATTTGCCATCTAAGATCACATGAAAAGATCAATACAATTTCTTGTAATACATAATAAACAGCTTACATCGTAGGATGTGCTTTGTGCGAGGTTAATATCATTCGTAATTTGTATCAAAACACTCATTCACTCATCCCTCGCTCATGTCGCACTTTCTAAACACTAAACTACATTTTATGGACCAATAAAGCTCGAAAAACTGTGTTTTCGAAACAAACATTACCTTTATGGACAAATAAAACCTGAAAACTGAAACAGCTCCTTCCAGTAAAACCATAGTATTTTTATAAGGCGCAAATTTGACCTTGCTTTTTTCATATTTCTTATTTAATATTCCAGAACTGAAACAAAGTTTGTTGTTGCGAATTTACGCGCACATCTTTGGTTTCTTTCCCTAACGTTGACTGCCCACAGAAATTGAGCGAAAAACAAATTCAACTGCCTTGCCCGTCGATATTTGTTGCGGGAACATTTTAGAAAAGAACTGAAGAAATAAAAAACTAAAACGACATGTTAAAAAAGCTCAAAGGTAAAGCTACAGCGAATTCTTTTCTGAAAACATGAAGTTCTTCGAAACTTGATTGCAACGCTTTTTCAAATGCCAGCCAATCTGGTAGTGAGTTCAAATTTTGTTATTTTATTAACAGCCAAATTCCACAGTTTGGAGGCAAAAATAAATTTGCCAAGCTCGTTTTTATTTGTATAGAGTCCACTACAAGGCTGTCTTGAATACTTCTCTACTGGCCTTTGACCGTACATGAGCTTCAGCAGCAGACGTTTTTAAAAACTTAGAAGCACAAAAGCAAAGCCTTCTATCTGTGGCAGCACGCTGTGTTAACTTTTCTAAGTGATAATTGAGAACGCGTGGCCTTTCTGCTCAAAACAAAAAGCGCGAAACTTGAGGTGTTCTGTGAATAGAGCGCCATGCAAACATGTCAAGCTATGGTGGATTCGCGCTTCAATCCGGCCATTGTATCACACCAGTTCAGTTTTGTTGTCTGTTATAAACGAATAATATACAGTCATACGAACTGATACAAATTTTAAATGCTCTTTTTGTGTCTGTCAACCTGTTCAATAATAAATGAAAAACATAAACTGCTTTACATAGAGAGAGTGTATTTTACAGCGCCGTGTAAAGTAACTGAGAGACTCCCTGGAATATTAAACAAGCTACGATTTATACTCCTAGTCAAAACTTTCTCTAAACAATGACAGGCTTTTCTATAAACAGATTTTCTGGTTGGGTTATTGCTTTTTCCAGATATAAAGCGAAGCGATCACTTACAAGAGACACGTGTGTCTTTGTTGAGACAGGTGCCACGCGGCCCGATGACAATTGAAGCCGAAAACACAAGTGTTTTGTTTTCTTTGCGAAAGCCAATATTTTCAATGACGGACAGATGGAATCGAATTCTCAAAGGTATCACGTTTTTCTCTAATGGCGGGCAGCAACATATCTGGGCATTTGCCACAGCATATCCTGATAGATGGGAATGAGAACACCAGACACCATATGCACAACTCCTTGATGTCGACGATTAAGATCTCCAACATATTAACGTTACCAATATAATATACAGCAAACATTTTGTTCCCATAAAATCAGCGAGGGTGAAACATGCACCAGAGTCCAGACAACATCTACAGCAGAGTTTACAAAGTATAATTTTGGAATTTAAAAGTGTAAAGAAAGTTTACACGTCTTATTGTCTTATAAATGTAACAGTCGTGTCATACGTTCATTTTTTACTGTAAAACTTACTGCCTAATACTGGCTTTCATTTTAAAATTATCGTTTGCTGCGAATTGTTTACCTTTCTGGTTTGTTCGTTTACAAAACACTCGTTTATAAGATATAGGAATAAGAAAAAAAATGCATTTAAGCCTTTTCTAACTTAAATAGAAGGAAAAAACCACAAAACTTTACAATTTACCTTTTCAATTCTTTGTGGCACCAAACATCGCTCGAGTTTGTGGTCTCGCGCGTGTAATGACGCCAGCGATTGCCCTTATCATACCAATCAAATGGTCAACCACCTCAAATGCACGGAACTACAAAACTTATTAAATATATTAGTCCTACTACTCTGGACTGAAACAATTACCCTAATTACGAATGCCAAGTAGAAAACTTACCCTTTCTATTTGTCACTAAATGATCGCCAAACACAATAAAAAGAGAACAATATATACTCTCTAGACTTTTCATTAACGTAGACTGCAACTTTTACTGAAGACTACACCATGTCGTGACGTTAAAAACTTTTAAAAGAATATCACGATAGCAAATGTTAATGGTGGCTGGCCGTGTAATTAATTTCGGGTAATAATGTTTCCGGGGACGTGAATTCAGCATCACTTTGATCAGTTTATGGGGCTAAGCAATAATTCTGTCGTAATTTTCAAAACACATAACAAACAAGAAAGTATATATTAATTGTGCGCAAAATGTATTACATTTCAACCTCAAATTGTTATTAAATTGTTGTTATTTCTTTGAGCGGTTTGAATGCACGAAAGCGACAACACCCAGAGATTGTACGTGATGAAACACATCGTCGGTGCTATAATTAATGTATCATTTTGGACAATGATTTCGTAATAATGAGAAACTCCATGCCAGAATTATTGTGTCAAGTTTCTAGCGGGAACATTTTCCTAGCTATCGAGTCTCTGCCAAAGCATGTTCTTAAATTGTCTTTAAATATTGGGGCAGCCATATTTGAACCTCGCTGTTTTATGAAGTTGTTCTTATGAAAAAAGGGTGTATTTAGTTTAAAAACGTAAAACTGCTGGTGGAAAACGATAAGTTTTTGACCGTTACCAGCAGTAACCATTTCATTTCATTTCATTGTCGAAAAAGCCAGCGCACAATCGGTGTTTTCAGCGCGCAATGATTTACAGAGACTCAAAACTATACATGCCGGCGAAGAAACATGATTAAGTGACAAATTTTCAGCACTAAACACCGAGTTTTGGTAAATGTACAATACTTTTGCTTGAAATCTCGTCCTGTCGACAACGAGTTTGCTTGTGTAAGCGCGCGCGCGCTTGAAATCTCGTACTGGTACTCGTACTCGTACTCGAATCTAAAGGTCTCTGTTAACGTTAGCACGACGCCGCCGTTAGATTGCGTGACATGTGTACTGCGCATGCGTATCTAGGCTCTTGACGATGTCCCCTCAAAGGCGACGACGTTGAAGAGAGTGATTTGGTGGCGTCCTCCGCGAAGCACAACGTGAGGCGAGTTTTTAAACATTTTTCGTCAAATTTCACTGAAGTGCAATTGGCATGATACTTAAGTATTGCATAGGGACAACTTTTTACGAACCTGGAAAACAAAATTTCAGCCATGGCTTTCAGGCACTAGAACTCATCACCGCTTAACTAAAAAAAGGCGGGAAATTGGGGCGCGCGCGCCATCAAACGTCGCCGTCGCACCTGAGAATCGTAAATTTAACCTTTCACAGGACGACGACGTGACTTTGTGACGTGAACCAACGGCGTCGTTGTACGAACGTCGTCATTCGTAAGCTCTCTATTGTTTCACGTAGTCGTTGGCGTCGCCGTCCTCATTGCTTGAAGTCCCTACTAATCCATTAGGGCCTGCTGCTGCTTACAACCAGAGCAAGTCGAGGGGGACACCAATAATCGCTCCGACCAAAGTTTGTGGAGTTAAGTGATCATAAAACTTATCAAACAACAAATTTTACAACGCTACTATATTTCATGTTGGTGCGAGGTCACGGTTTAAGATCGTTTGTCATATGAGGGATGCCTCGTTATTCTATTGCCCTTTTGCTCGTTTACATCTCAAACCTTTGGTAATCTGTGCCTGGTCCGGGCCATATACGAATAGGAAAAGCGAGAAAAAAACATATAGCAACGAAATCATCGAGGTTCACAACCATTCGCCTCAAGTAACCATAGTCTGACAAAGGCTCGAACGTCAAACACGCTACAACCGCTGTCTGCGGTTGGGCGGCTTCTGCAACCTTTTCTGTGGATAATGAGTTAGCTATAACTAAAGCTAAACCCTTTTACGGGCCTAAGTAGCCCATTGGAGCCGGTGCTTATCTCCCGTTTCTGTAGTGTTAAGCAGGTGAGAGTCATTAGGGAGCTTAAGATGCGGACGTTTTCGACGCGACGGCTACGTGAAGACCGATTTGGATTGGGGCGAGTTGTCGAAAATCTTCAAATGTAGCTATGCTAAGTACAAAAGCGATTGAATCTCGGAAAATACAGCCGATGTACTCGACGAAGTCGCTCAAGCCGTCATGAGAATCTTAAGCAAATTAATTTTGGCGCGAGAACGGCAACCTCTGGCCCAGTCCACGTGGGCTGTCACGTCGCCGTCACTGCGAAAACGTCTGCATCTTAAGCTCCCTTATTGACTCCCCCTGGACGGGACACTAATCCGTCGTAGGTTAGCCCCCACCAGAAACTAGTAGTCGTGATAATGAGTACGAAAGCATTAAAACCAGTTGGAGATTTGGCATAGAACCCGTAGCGGAGGAAAATTCGGAGATAAATTGTCCACGATAAAGTAGAAACCACACAGCAGAAAATTAAGTTATCATAGGAACTTCGGTTCTATTAATGACGTTGAGTATACGTGTTTATTAAGCTAACACAGGGTATATTAGTACTATTTTCTGTCAAATTCTATTTTTAACAGCATGATTTAGACCACAGGAAGAGTCTGGGGAATTTCGAAGATTAGGAATATAACAACGTGCCTTAGTTCGTGTTTAATTAAACCATCATTAGGCAAATGCAGGTTTTTAAAGCCGGCCCAAGCTTTAAAACCGTCGTATAGAGTGTCTGCGACGCAGGCTAGGAACGAAGAACTTACCAAAAATGAGCAGATAGCATAAAAACTGACAAAGTAAAAGTATGCTAAGTCTGTGCCACACGTGTCGCCCTTGGGGTCGGCCTCTAGGTCGCATTTTACATCAGGTGTGTTGATACACGATAACATGATTTGCTGCCAGTTCTCGCCTGTAGCGGACCTGTAGTTAACAAACAGATGTCGTGCGTCAATGCAGTAAAACCCACCACACACAAGCCAAATTTTTGTAGCAAGCATTAAGGGGGCATTTCTTTGGAAAAAATCCTAACCTGAATCCAAAAAATCCAAAAAGGGATTACGAATCCAGTGAATTTAAGATTTTAAAATTTAAGATTTTAAAAT
>JAOEJH020177845.1:0-14272 GCA_025448215.2 Palythoa grandis
ATATTAATCAACTTTTAATCACTCAACTTTTCTGCTTAGCTATAGAGTCGGCAGTAACCAAAAGAATGTTTCCTTCTTTAGTATGCTTTTGATTAACATTAATCTTTGTAGATCGATGAATTAAAATTAAAATTATCGCCTACGGTTTCAAGTTCCTTGCACTAGTTTGCGTCTTTAGGAACAAGTTTTTTTTAAATGTTTGGACTAGCAGGATGCAGAGAGCGTTACTTAAATAGCAGAACTTTGACAGTTTCACTCACTCGGCTACATGTGCTAAAAGCCGGAAAAATAACATATTTACTTTATCGCTAAATGCGGTCCATTACTCAGGCTAAATGTCAAAATATATTTTTGCAAAGTTCCAAGTAATGAACTAGGCATGTGTCGCTTAATTCTGTTCACTTGCCAGCACTTGACAGTCAGCACCGACTCGTATTCAATTTAATTAAGTAAAATTATAAAAGGCTGTGTGCAGCGGCAAAAACTTGGTTTTTAATTGCACTAACAATATTTTGGCTACCGGATTCGGTTTACAACCTTTGTCAAGCCCCAAAATTAACTGATTTAAATGCTGATAGCATCAAAATCAGTTTTCACACAGCAAATTCCAGTACTTTTGTCATTTCCTGTGGTTTTGCCCCCGTGAATGTCAAGCGTTATTTTGTTTTAAAAATCCCCTGAAGAAGGTTGCTGTATACAACGGAAACGCGTCCGCGGCGGGAAAATAAAAGAGTTTACCAAATCTCAAATCCGTGCCCTACTCACTGCCATTGGTTCATATTTTAAAAATATTGTTTTAAGAATATTGTTTTTTAAAAAATATTGTTTTACATATAAAGAATTTGATGTAGAGGCAAGGCGTTAATTTGAGCAAGATTATTATTATTATTATTATTATTATTATTATTATTATTATTATTAAATATTTTTGATGGTCCGGGATACCAAGCTCAGATTGCAGAGTCCAGACTCCAGAGTCCAGACTCCAGTCCGGATTTTAGTACATGCCGTAAACAAACGTTATCTTGATTGTGGAATTTTCTTTATTTATTTTGTGATAACAAGCTGCGGAAAGACTTAAAAGTCTTTCCACAGTTTGTTGTCACACGACAGACAAAAAGCACTGGTTGCGTTGTTTGGTTTTCGTCTTTTCAAAAATAATAAAAAAAAATTACAGTTTTTATCCAAATAGCAAGAAAAAAAATAGTCCAAGGCAACCAAAAAGAACTAAGGGAGATACCTTTTTGTGTTCTGCTGCCATATATGGCAGCAGAAACACTATGTCAGAGAGCTGTAAAATGTTGAGTAAGCGTAACAATAGAGAAATTGGAACCAATCAACGGATCGTACGACCTGAGGGAGCCAATCAACGGATCGTACGACCCTAGGGAGCCAATCAACGGACAAAAGCTTAGCTAACTCGATTGCAATCTTGATGACAGCAGAACACATGGACCCATTGGGGCCCTATTTTTTCTATTTCAAATCGGTTAATATTTGTCCCGGATGCCCGGAACACAAACTGCAACGAAATTCAAGGCAAATAATTTAAACTTCTATATAATCGCAATCCAAAGCATCTGTCTTTTGAACTTAAAACGCTTTTTTAGAGTTATCTTAAAGCATATTCTCACTTAATGGCTTTCCTTGTAATTCTACTGTTTCAAAAAACTGTAAAAGACAAGGTATCGGATTATACCATTCCTGAATCTCTGACTTACTGGTGCCATACAGCCAAATACCAGACTTTGCCCAGATAATGCTCGATAAATCATACGCAATCTTTCATTAGGATCTGGGAGGCTGTCTGAGCTATAGTTTCTGGCTAACAATGGAATTTGGAACCATTTTTGACAGTTAACTGGTGCTAGTTTCAAACGTTCTCTCCCATTGTTTTTAGTAGATTATCGAACCGTTTTTAATGATTCGACAATTATTTTCCTGACAATGAACCTAATAATATTTGGTATTTCAAGAACGTGTTGTAGTTAACCTTATAACTGATATACGTTTAAGAAATTTTCTTCCCACGCGTACCAGTATCGCCTTTTCAGATTAACGCTTTCGACGAAACTCGGCAAGTTTCCAATACCATTTTTTGATGGTAAATTTATTTTGTCAAAGGTTAATTGTTGTCAAGCCTTACAAAAATTGTTAAAATAGTTTGGCTAATACGTTTATCAAACTGCTTCACTGGCTAACCTTCAGATTCCATTCAACTCCAATTTATACTTACAAAAAAAACCTCTGTTATTTCTGAAAGAAAGGCACTCAAGTCAATCCTAGATTGAATCTGGTTACTACTACTACAAAAAAGTTAAATCTTTTTAGTCTTGCAAGTGTGATAAACAGGGAAATTGTTTTACTTAATCTATATACACGACATTAACTTAACAGAAAGTACATGGCGGATTGCTAAACGACCACCAACAGAATTTATAGCAAGAACGAGCTTGCAAATTGAATCTTCAGTTCCTTTTAAAATTGTAATCCTTGCGAAATTATTTTTGAAAGACGGTTTCTGTTCAATAACACGTGAGTTCGAGTGTACAAAGACGTTCAAATGTGTCAAGAAAACTTAACATTTGTCAAACACCTTAATCATTGGATGGACTGACAGACAGCTGCAATATATCCAAACACGTGAAATAATACTAAAGTTAAATGTAAGTAGCAACAACTTGTCGATTTTTTACGGCAGACCAGTCGCTTAAAGATGACTGCTTATACCTCATTGCGAAAGCAAACGGACTGTACGAGCAATTTTGTCAAAGCAAGTTTTTAGATCCTTTTTTATTTCTTCAGTGTTTTGCCATGAGAACTTAAAAACACTTCATTCAGCATTTTGTAGCGTACGTACCAAAAAGCTGTAATTTAAGACCCTAAAGATTTTGCATTCGTTTAACGGTTTATGTCATATGTGAACAACTAAGAATTTTTGAGAAGATTCCAGAACTTCTTTTACAAGGGTAAGAAGTTAATAGCGCCACGGATAAGGCACGTACTAATATTCGTAAACGGATTTAAGTAATGCTTCCCAAGAATGAAGGTTTTCTCAGGTTGACCCCATCTAGATAAATTCGTCAGTTTGTCAAGTATTTACATAAAAATAACTTTGTCTTTGAGAATTCTTCACTTTTTGTTTTTATGGTTTGTACGTGAAAAAGAGATTGAGCTGTTTTGAAACTGTTGCCGTGATTGGCAGTTTGTCAAGTGAAAAAATTCAGCGTGAAACTAAATTTCTTTCATCTGTTAATTTTCTCACTTTTGTTTTTGCTGACCAAGCTGCAGACTTTTATCTAAATATTTTACACCTGCTGTGATTTCGTATCATGTTTTTACAATTCCATTTAATAACAATAGTATTTATGTGCCACGCGCCCATTAAAGTAATATTTTAGGAGCTCTCGACAGTTGTACAGTAAACAGGACGAGGCATCTGGTATATGATACTTATCGCATATGTTGTCTCGAGTGAAACGTCTCCTCCCCACAATTAGAAATTAACATTGGTGTGAATGGACAAAAGCACTTAACGAGACTGTTCGTTTCTTCAGAAATGTTGCAGTGAATGTTTTCAACGTAGAATTTATCGAAATCTTCGTGAATCTTTAAGATAGAGTTAGCTTGACATTTAATCTGCAAAAACAAGCTACTTATGACATTTATTGTAGTTGAACCCGTTAAATCGTGTAGATGTAAACAGGTTATTGATCTAATTGCTGTTTTTTTTTATCACACGCTGGTTTTGTACGTCATATAACGATTTTATCAAACGCCACTTTGTTTCACAATCTTGAGATAGTTGCATGCAACATATTAAGAACCAAAGTGCAAGCGACATTCAAAGATTTTTATAAATCATTTTTATTGTGTAACACCACACTTAAATCTACCTGGGACATTACCAGATTATCGTTGTCTATTTTAAAAACCCGACCAGAACAGTTTCTAATTAACGTTATCTTGTTGCCCTTAGGACAAGTAAACAAACAAAATCATTTTAAAAGTTATTTGCATCCTTTCCTTCAATGACAGCTTGGATTGTCACCATCTACAACTGCCATTTGTCAAAACAGAGAGTGCCATTCCTTTGACTGCAATTAAAAGATATCAACATTCCAGCTTAGATTTACACATTCTTTTGACTCTACAGTTGCAGCAATATAGACCTAAAACTTTGTGCCCCTTAATTCTAAATATCACCTAAAAAAATTAGCTTTGATCTCCTCAATTCTTTTTGGTAGTCATGAGGCGTGATTGCTGATCGAAAGTAATTACAGTCAATAAAGGAAGGCTTAACACACAAGAACCGGATATGCCAAATTATCGCTCGTTCAAAGCACAGTAACAGTATTTCACTCTGGTTGGCATTTCATGCCATTAAAAGATTTTTGGGCACTGCGTCATTTTATTTCCAACAAAAAAATATTAATTTTTACGTCTTTCTTATGTAGAAAAGTCTATTTTGCCAAAAGAGAATTTTGTAAGGCTGCGAGTTTTGATTCAGTTTTCTTTTAGTTATATTGTTCAATTTATATCAATTGCTTTTCCGTCAAGAAAAACTATAATTTTGTCTTAGATAAAAATAACCTTCATAAGTTTCATATAAAATCAATACGTAAAAGGCCGCATGCGATTGGAACTAGCTCGTCATGAAGCCATTACGCAAAGCGTTTTCGTCTTAAGGGAAAGTCTACTGAAAACTGAAAGGTTTTTTTGCACATACAGCTATTAATCAGCCTTAGAAAATCCACGATTGGTGTTTCATCTCTGTACTTTAGCTCGAGTTGTATAGTTTTGCAACCTCGAAATTTGATTAGAGAGGCATTTCTAATCGCTTGCACTGCTCTAGTTCATCTCTCCAGCTCCTACGATGCATCGAGATAAAAATACTTAACTGCCTCTTTAAAAAATAAAATAGTTCTGCCACACGACTATCTTTGTACTGCTGCATGACATATTTTAAAACCTGCAAATAAAAAGCCTGCATTTGTCTCTTGAGTTAATCAATTCTAGGAACGATTCTAACTCACTAATCAAACGTTTGTTTCATTTTGCAAGTTCTCAGAGATCAAAGAGGTTCTCTTTGTATCTGTCTTTTTGTTGCTTTGAAGTTTACTACACTACTTTGCTAAAACTCTTGAGCTATGTACTCAGGAGTTATCAGCGTTAGAGCCTCAAATGTTCGCCTTTATCCGCGTTATCGTATTTCGTAGAAATCGATAACGGACCTTTTGCCCGTCGACTTTTATACTTGGTGTTAGATGTCATGCACACTTACAGTCCTCTACCGTCAAATTCAACAGATCTTTTTTCGTGACCATGTCGTTGTCGTCAAAATACAGCATGGAGAGGCCTGACAAATGGGAAGGAGAACAACACTGCGTTATGTTTTGGTTACGGATAAACTGCATGACGCTGGTATGGTGGAATTTTACGCGAGCATGCCCCTTACAGGATCCCTTACAGTAGTTTGCGTAGAAGCCATTAGGTGCAATGATCCATTCACTCCAACCAAGGTCTCTGAACTCAACATAGAGTCGCTTCAAACAGCAACTTTTCATGCCATCTACGCATTCTGGAGAGCTCCTCTTTCTTCGTTTGCTCTTTGATTTTTTCAGGTCGATGATCAACATTGGTCTGTATCTATCTTCTGCGCAATTTATCACGTTGCTAGTTGACTCCTTTAGAGAACGGCTACAATCTTTGCATGCGATTTCAATGGTGTGTCTGTACGTCTTGTTGCTCCTTCCTTGGCTTTTGATTCTGTCGTCTTGAATCCATTTATTTAACATTACCGTTACTTTCAAGTCCATCCACCCGTTGTCCCGTGGTCTAAATCTTCTTTGACTTTGTGTTTTCCGGAAAGCGTCTCTTACAACCAATGTACGAGGTTGATTAGACGAGTCAGGTCCTCGATTTTTGTGCACCCAAAGGTTTGCGTTGGAAATATCGGCGTTGTATATTTTGCTACTGACCAGAAACCTAAATAGAACTTGCCTCTTTCGTTTGGATTTGACTGTGAGAAAAGAAGCATAAATGCATCATTACTTTTTGTGTCAGAGTTACATTTTAGTATAAAAATATATAAAAAAGTATTAAAGACATGAAAATATAAAAAATATAAAAAAGTATCACCTATATGACCTTTCTTAAGACAGATTGCATATCGTTTTTTCCCCCTTGGGCGAGTGTTAAATGAACGATTGGAAAGTTGAATTAAGATGTTGTGTTGTCCTGCGCACATATATACCTTAATACGTTTATGCAAGCGCGTCAAATGTTTCAGCTGACGACAAAAATGTGCTATGATAAATTATTGGAGGCTAATTCATATGTTTTTGTTTTTTTTAATTTAAGAAAATAACATAAAAACGAATAAACCATCTTTAAACAAGATTGCTGATTTCGAAATGACTTTGAGTTTGTGTCAATGAATATTTGTGCACTTAATTATTTTTTCTTATTTTATAAACCAGACGACTTGAATCTATATCATTATATAGACTTTTTTCATTAGTTTGCTTACAAGAAAAACTCTCTCTTCTTTATACACCCTTAGGAAGATACCCTTTTCAATGATGTGTCAAGGTGTTTAAATATATAACTGTAATCAAAATCGGAACTAACGAACAAGGTCAGTGCTAGCCAACCATTAAGATTTTTGTGGTTAATTTTGTGGCTGACTATAATAGAGCCAAATAAGAACTTCTTTTTTGCACCGAGAAATTTTATTATCAATTCGTTACCAATCAACAGCAATACAAAACGTCTGAGACTAATGAATACTGTCAATAAATGAATTAAAAAGATCTGTCCCCTTCTATTAACACCAGCAGTTGAATTCTGATCAATGCAAGATACCTTTTCGAGATCTCCGGGTTAGGATGGAAAACGATCTTTTATTTGGCTATGTTTTCGCTCCAGCTTGTGCATGCTATGACCTCAATACAAGAAGATCACTTCAGATATTAGTTTTTATTACGGCGCCACGGCGACCCGATGTAAAAGTGTTGTAAATCAACACATTTTGGCTGGGATAATTGCGTTATTGCAAAAGTATCGTTTATTCTTAGTTGTCATTTGTCAGTTTGAGAAAAATTAAACGGTAGCTTTGCGTGTTATATAAGTTTCTATATTTCAGGGCTTTTTACTTTAGCTGTAAAATTCTTAGACTTAGAATACTATTAGCAAAGCCGTTTCTAGGGCAATTCAAAAGGTCATATAATGGTAAATGCTTTGTGAGAAAGCAATCGGTTATCAACTTTGTGCACTAGCTAGCGACGGATGAAAACGATGACAGCAGAAACTTTTACCAATATAAAACGCAAAACTACAAAAAACTTAAATTGTTTTTAGATTATTACCTCGTTCACCAACAACCATATACTGTACAGGTTTTGCAATTTTTTGATCGTCTGTATCTACCGGTTCTGTGTTCTGCTGGCTCGCTGGAGTAGGTTTTAGTTGAGTCAAGAGAGTTGGGAGCTTTTTGCCACTGCGCCTTTTCGGTGGTTCACTCATTTGCAGCTGGTATAAAATCTTCTGTTTCATTATTTCTATGCGAATTCTGTCCTCGTCTGGTGGTGGGACTGAACATCCGGGACAAGGAGACGGATTTCCGCCATTTGCGCTAGCCGTGTTCGATTTAAAAGTCGGTATTAGATCCTTCATTTTGTCCATATATGATGCATTAACAAAAACTTCGCCTGGAGCCAGTGAGGGAATTTTTAAACTGGCAACCAGTGTCACACATGGTGCTGTAAGCAGCAACACAAGCCAAGTACTTTTAAACATTATCAGAGAGCTTTCGATGCAGCGCGTCGGAGACAGAGTGGAGTTAAGTCAAGAGTTGTAAAATTAAGCATCCATCCAGCAATAAATGCAGGAAACTTTGATAGGCGCCATGTGGAGAAGGGCTGGAATTTCAGAAATGATCCTAATGGTGGCGTCTTGATTTTGACCTGTTGACAAATTAGCCAAGACTTGGGCCAATAAGGCCACGCACTGCGACTCCGAAGATTACGATCTTATTGTTTATTGTTGTATTTAGCCAACGAACTAATTGTCAGAAGTGTTTCTGACCTGGGTACTTAAAATAAGTTTTAATTGAACACGTCTAGATCTTTAACATGAGTAAGATAGTTCCAATTTCCGGTTTTCTAAATAGCTCGCAAAATTTTCCCCACTTCCTGTAAACGGTTCCTTCCTTGCTAATTGTTTGCTTCACTTCTACTTATCAATTAATAATTTTCAGTCAACAGGTCAAGCTCACATTCTGTAATTGGATTAATATAAAAGTTAATCTTTTTCATTATGTTTTGTCCACGTGTCATCATAATGCATTAAAATGTGATCTTGGGTCAAGACACCATCCCTATCATATGATGAGATGCGTAAAAACGCCTAATGGAAACCACAGGAGCCATATTTACAACATCCAGAAGCTTACAAACCAGAATGAATACAAATCTGATTCGATTTTGACGATATTTACAGCCTTCTTAAGTTGTTACCGATACGGTCGACCTGTAAACTAAGAAAGTAACAGGTTTTTTTCTTCAAAAGCTATTTGGCTTATGAAAAACTGAGGTCAGTAGTTCTTTCGTGTCGTTCCACCTATCTATTGTTCTTTTTTTTCCTGCGGATTTTACGAATGGTAGGAATCTGTATTCAATAACACCAAATACAATTATATGTTATTACCAAATATTTGTGAAAAAAAAACTTGTCAGTTCAACTGATTTTAATATAATACTGATCTGATTTCGTGACCCGAAGACATTTTTCTCGCACACAATCTTGCATGCTTTGAGCGAATGCAAATGAGTTTAAAAAAACGAGTTGAATATTAGATCTGATCAATCAATGCTAACTTTAATTTCGAATTTTCCAATTGTATCCAAACTTTGTACGTGGAATACTTTTGATATTTGATTAACTCGTTCAGTACAGGTGTATTCCATATGCCAATTATTTCGTTCTCTGCCATCAGTTCTTTTCCATTTTTTGTTTTTGCTGTTCAGCCACGTAAACTCCCGATTAAGCACTTATATGTAACTGCAAAAACGTTTTGAAAACGAATAACAATAAGCATATTTTAACACAAAAATAATTGATAATCCATTTGACTTCGAGGAGGAATTGCTATTCATATGTTTCAAATTACTTAATTTTAGCAAGCAGTTTTCTAATTAAGAGAACACTCATCTTGTTTTTAATAATTTAAGGTTTTGGCAAAAGCTTTGTTTTGGATGTTTCTAGAAACCAAAACTGTTGTCGCGGCTACTCGTATCGCGCATGCAATCTTTTAAAAAGGGGTTCACTTAACAAAACTGTCTGTTTGATTTTTATAAGCTGTTCCCAGTAAAACGATGAAAATCGATTTGATCGGCATAAAAGTGTCAAATATTGAGTTATTGAAGTGCTAACGGGAAATGCTCTCACTTGATATTTAGTAACCCATTCATTAGCATGTGCTAGTTTTAACTACTGTAAGTCTGTATAACAGTTCAATGAATCTGCGTTCATTTGGACACTAAAAATGGCAGCAACTCAATCACCGTGTCGCCAGATTCCGTCATAACGACTAGTTGAAACTTTGGGTGGTTTCTTAGGGTGGAAAAATGCTATCGATCATCACATCTTAAAACTTGCTCATGGTAAAGAGCGAACTCGAAACATCGGGCATGTTATCATTCAGAATAAAATTCTCATCCCAGTTAACTTAACCCTTTGTTTATCAGTTTCTGCGATCTTCCAAGTGCGTCTTTAACATCTTAAGTTTTAATAAACTTTGGATAGTTTTTGATGAAAAGATAACTTTAAGAGTGCAATGTGCGTAATTATAGATCAAATTATAGCACATTTGTCACTACTGTGATTTATTTTTATTGAGTCCTCTCGTTTGGAATCATTCTGTCCACCGAGATCGGCATACGAAAAAAAATTCTGAACATTCCGTCTTCTAGACTTCTAGACTTCTAGTGCATCATACGAGTAAAATATTCTATATGATTAAGAATAGCTCCTAAACAAAATGACTTTTTATTTTTATAAAGCTTAACACCTCTTATCAATAAATTGCCGAACTATTTCCAAACGCACACGCCCAAAAAATCAGTTACATGTTTTATTTGATTAATTGATATTTCAAAAAAGGCGTGTTTGATGCATAGTTCAGTGTGGAAGGTCTTCACATTTTTCTGATTATCTAAGATACAACCTTTTTTCCGTTTGGCTTTTTTACCGTTCCTCCTTTTTCCGCCGTCCGTTTACAGTGACAATTCTACTTGAGATTAAGTCCTTATGTAGCTAGTGCTGTTTTATTTTTTCCTCACTTTACACTTGATTTTAAACAATTAGGGTGGCAGACACTTTATTTTTAAAAAAATTACTCAATTTGGATTGGCTGAAAGCAGTGTATTTTTTTTTCTAAACGCTAGTGCAATAGTTAATTTGGTGCAATTTACTTACAGAATTGTCCTTTTTGATTGGCTTATAAACAACAGGGTTTAGTAAGAACGAATCAAACATTTGTGGCGTGATGCGCAAAGTTCGAAGTTCAAAGTTTTTTTTATTTTGCGAGCAGACAACAGAACTTGCTCTGTAATTTTGTTACGTATATCATTAAAAAATAATCACACGATTTTTCTTGTATAATTTGGAAATAATTTGCACTCAAGTGTTTTTCAAAAAGCTCAAATTGCATTCGCCCTAACGGCTCATACAATTTTGATACTTTTCGAAAAACCCACTTGTGCAAATTATTTCCAAAGAGTGAACTCGAAGTCGTGTGATTGCCTATACAAATGCAATCACAGACTTACTACTAAGAAAAATTGACTCGGCCAAGAGTTGTTGGATACTAGACATATGGAACCACAACAATATAACTCGGCGATCTTAAGGCGTCTCTGCCTTTTCAATACATCGATCATTACAGAAATATTTCAATACTTCAGATGAACTGTACCAAAATCGGACGTGCTTCTTCAAAGAAAAAGAAGGCACCAAATTATTACAGCACCAGCACGCCGGAATGAATGTTTTCACCATTAAAATCCGAATCAAACTAGAACAAATTATGACATCAGTTACAGCTTCCAGATAGATTTGAAAACAATATTGCCATTACCGAGGAAGGATAAAACGACGATTACCCAAACCAATAAATTTCTTACAACGTGCCATTGTTCATTAAAGTAACAAGCCTTGTTAGTAAGAGCACACACGCCGCTCTAGATATCCATCTGTTCCATCTCGCAAATATCAATGAGCTTAAAGTTTTCAGAATTTACTATGCAACTAATTCATTTAAACTTTATATAGTCTTATAGAGTATGTTTTTTATAGCCCAGATTACTGAAAACCGAATGCTGTAAATCTTAAGTATTTGTTTGCATTGTAAATAAAGCTTCTGAATCTCAATCTAAAGAGTTCCGGAAATAGTGGAGAGATCCTTAGACAAGGTGACAGAAACACACTTTATATCTTTCTGTAACCCTAGCCTAGCTCAGGATAGACATTTTTCAACGTAATTTTTTTATAAATCGGAGTAATCGGGAAAAGGAAACATCAACTTGCCGGTTGTCATTACCGCGGGATAAACAAAAAATATGGAAATTCGATTGCTACACGCATATGGGGCATCGTCTGTAAACAACTTTCCTTACAAACGTAGTTTTGGAGGAGTGAGCTGTTTGTAATGTGTTATGGACAGCTGGTAAATGATAAATGAAATGGTTTAACTTTCTTTAATTCATTGTGATGCTATGACATTCTACGTTATGTTTTGTTATAAAAGAGAAATAGATATTTGGCTTGCAAGATTCAGCCATCGATTTAGGAAAAGATAGCCACTGTATCTGAAAATTTGCAGCAAAGGTTAAAAGTGAGGTTCTCTTAAGGTGATGTTCTCTTTCCTGTTTTGGTAACTGAAAAGTTATCTAGCACACTAGTAGCTTTCAGTTGAAACGTAAATAATCATAGAGGGGCATTGTGCTGTTCAAGCCCAAAAGTTTAAAAAATCTAATGCACTTCGGGGACTTCACTAGTTCTACTCATTAGTTAGTAGTGACAGGCTTGCATTGTGCACACTTTGGCTTTGATAAAAACCGTCATGGGTACAGTTTTGGCACGTTTGAGGTTTTGACGACGTTTAGGCATATTTCCAATGATTTTTACCCGGCTTCAGAGTCACGATTCCAGTATGGGCAAAACAGCATGAACGTTTTTAGATTTTTTTTTACGAGTTTTAAGAGAAAAAAGGGGAGAGGAGTTGTTTGTATTGTTAACCAAAGAAGGGCCTTTGCTTGCTTACAATGGACGATTTGGTATTTATCCTCAAGATTTTCCCCTTTCAAATCTCTCTTTCTATTCTTCTGTTCTACTATCTACCAAAATCTCGACTAGATTTCTCCCTTAGCGGATCTATAAAAATTATTAATAACCGCTTCTCATTATGTTATCTTACTTAAGACTTCATCGTCAAGTTCATGCTATTTACACCCGCGGTTAAGTAATTTTTAAAACCCAAATATTTGTAATCTCTTTAATTGCCAAGGTTTTTTAAATTTCTAGTTTAATTAGTGGTTTCAATAGAGTTTAATTTCAGCTCTTTTATGACTTTGTCAGTTTCACGCGACTTTCATAGATTTCTTCACATACTGTTGCTATCAAATTTGTGCTAAAATTAAACAAAAGTTACAAATTTCGATCCTGGTAGTATTTAATAGATGATTCATTCAGAGGTTAAGAGTAGATTTCTGATTTCCTCTTTGAGGTTATCATTTAATCTCTGAGTTGGCATAAACCTTTTTTTAAAAAAGACTGTATATGATAAAATGTTTGACTTCTTTAACTAACTTCTTCAAAAAAAATATGTATCATGTTTCTACATTTTTTGCGGTGCAAATACCCAACGTTGGCCCCTCTGGCATTAGTTTTGCACTGAAATATTTATAATTTTTTTTCCGCACTGGAAGTGTCTAAAGTATAATTTTTTTTATTCGATCCCCTGGATAGACGAGTGTACTTTATTGTATTTTGGCAGTATGTATTTAAGTATTGTTAATCTCGTATTTAGAAAAATGCTTCAGCTGTGCTGTGCCCAAAGTTCAATTGTTCTTGAGTACTGATAACAGAGCTCTTTTTCGTCAAATACCGCACTTATTCTAAATAAAAACAAAATTCAAACAAATAAAATAAGTTCATCTATTCATTTTCGCCGAGAGTGGTCTATCATCAAACGTGCGAACGCACACAATGGGAAGCCCTCACGGTGTAACTTATGTCTCATAGAAAAACTCTGCATTTTAATGAACCCTGATCGTTCATTACTAAACAAAAGATCTGAGTTTGTTGCTAAATGCCGACATATGCATGAGAATAAGTACTATGCGGCCAGTCATAAGCTATCTTGACTCTAGTGTTATACAGCAGTTCTCCAGGAATATATTTAGTCTGATGATCGCATAAAGCATGAAACTAGAGTTGCAAAAACAAGTTCCTTCCTTACTCTTTAAAAAACAAAATTCTATTATTTTTCTCAACGGCTTCTGCATTCAGGTATAGTAACATCCTGTAACATGGTAATTAACACTGACCGAAACCAGGCGAACTTCCATATTTGTGCAAAATGCGAGCAAACTAGTAACATTGTTTCTTTTATCATTATTAATTTAGAAAGTATTTTAAGAGGTACTTGGTAAAAGGTCGGGCAGATTCAGTGTCACTAGACTAGAGAATATTACATTCCTGGCATTTTGAGTATGAGCATGCGAGATCCTTCTAAATCAATGCATATCATGATATATATGACCGATCAGTTTATACTGATATGCCAGCAATATTTTCCATTTGTATAAAACAGCAAAAAGTGTTTTATCACTCACTGACTTGGTCATATATAAAAAGGAATTTGGATGTTTTAAATGCACTCACCTTTTTTGGTAAGGGCTTGGCTTTTTAAAAGATTTCTTACCAGATATTAATCACATCTGTTACCTTGTGCCTCACCGTCCGGTTGGGGTGTTACTAAACTGCGGATTGCAGACCGCGGAACCTGCGGAACCCCCGGAACCTGCGGAACCTCAATTTTTTTTTGTCAAAAAGTAATAAAACATAAAAATAAATAAATAAAAACAAAAACACACCAGTAGCTGTATCATTCAGCTAGTTGATAGAAAAATTGCATTGCAAAATCTTTCTATGTTGCTTAGTAATTGAGTAAGTTGGGAAGGGATTTTAACTGTAACAAATTCGAAGT
>JAOEJH020178406.1:0-14245 GCA_025448215.2 Palythoa grandis
CACAAATGGGTGCTAGATATATATGATTTCAAAATTTTTTAACAATAATCACTTCACTTACATTTTAAATTTTTTATAAAGTTTTTTTTTGTTTGGCTGTTAAGCACTAAACTCAATTAAAACTTTTAATTACAAATTGAACCAAAAATTTTCTGGTTAATTTATAGGTACTAGTAATATGAAATCAAGGATTAGCATAAAGCCTGGTTTCCATATTGCTTCTGTCGTAGCTGTTGATATTGCAACTTTCATATTGAAACCATTTTATTTGTGATTAGAGCAATGTTAGCGATTTTCGGGATTTCAGTCCCTAGGTATGTAGAACACTGACAGAGGGAGGGGATAAAGGATGCACCAAGGGTTACAGGTTTACCAGTTTCCATGGTTACTGTCACGTGTTACCCTCGTAAAGTAAGGTCACTTTACCTATACCTTTCATATTACTATGGGCCTTAATCACACCGCGGCCATGTTGAATTCCGAGGGGTTCAAAATTTTTGTTTTACCCCACCAAAACTCGTTCTCAAACATTTCAACTCGAGGCTTGGGGTACAAAATCTGTTATCTATGGCCAATATGGCTGCCACACGAATAAGGCCCATTAGTTACATTCTTTTAAAGTACTTGATATTCTGTTTTGTTGAACACATTTTGAAGTAACTGAAGAAGAAGAAATTCTAGAATAACCTGAAATCTAACAGGCTGATACACATCAAGCTAATGTTCTTAAATTGTTCCCTCCATACAGGCTTGCCACACAGTTAAACATTGAACTTCCAAAGATAAAATCTATAACTTGCCCTGTGTTGGAGGAAAGTTGACATCATTTCTGTCGGAGCTTCAAATGTTAATATCATGACATAACTAGGAGTAATCGGAGATTAAGGGAGTGTGTTCAACATGCTTGTCAGCTTAATGAAGAATTGTAGTAGTATGACTCTGTTCCCATGCCAATCAAAGATCAAAAATCCAGCGCAGCAAAGACAAAACTGGCTTTCAACGTGTGAGGCAGACTCTGTTTCTGTGCTCCTTTGCGCAATGAAAATGTGACGTCACTGCCCACCCACCTGTCTAACACATAAATAAGGGACACTACTGCTAGCCTTCACAGGAATCCCATGAGATTGCAGGTCAACATGAGATTAGGATGTGTTCTCCACTTTGTTGAACACAATAAAAAAATCAAGAGTTCTTCATGGTTGATAGAGAAGTTGTTTGGGCAAGCCTTTGCCTGTATAAGAAAGCCATTGTACTAACATTCATGCAGGGTTTTATACATTGACATTTTATTTAACTATTGACAGTTAAACAATCATAAAACCCCTAAGTCTTAGGAAACTGTGGCAAAATAGTGCGCACAAAAAAAAAAGGAGAACTAAGCATGATTTAGTTTTTTCCCATGTAAACGTACTTTTTACTGTGTGTAGGCTCCATTGTCTCCCTGAGTCCAGATTTAGGCGGATTGTTCCAATTTTGCTTGAGAACCCCAAATCCTGACTCAGCCTCAGTCAGGACACAAAAGATTCTGATTTTGAAGATCAGCTCCCACAAGCCAACGAGCAGAGAAAGCTATTTTCACAAAATTATCCAAAAATAATATGTCATACATTTAAACAAATTGCTTAACTTAGATATTCAGGTGAATTCCGAGTTGCAGCCGTAGTAAGTGTTGCAAAAACTACAAAATAATGGGTCTGACTTAGCGCTTTAGGTTTTTAGATTTTGGAAGTTGTGGTGGGCAGCATGCCCCAGTATCAACATCTGTGGGAGAGGCTCGTGCCTGCGGCGATTGCAAGAGCTTCTTTGATTATTTAAATTATCTGGATTTCAGCTCCTCTCACAAAGCTTGCCATTTGAGGCGAGCGAGCAATAAATTACTCAGCTGCTTGCTAAAAATCGCTCGCCTCATCATTGGAGAATACAGTAGAAGTTATTTTTTGTGATTCGTCTTTAAAGATTAATTTTTGCGTCGTTCACTTTTGTATTAAGAGTGCGAGAATGGAATATACGGTACAACAACAAAAAACTTTGGGATGTGCAGTACTTTCATTTCAGGTGTTTTTGATCACTTACTCAATGAGAAAAATGGCTCACCTCGAATAGTTTATAATTTCCAGGGTTCGTGCCACTCCTTGAACTCCTTGAATACTCCTTGAACCCCTTGAACTCCTTGAATACTCCTTGAACTCCTTGAAACCCTTGAATAGTCCTTGAACCCCTTGAATAGTCCTTGAACCCCTTGAACTCCTTGAATACTCTTTTTAAATTATTAATATTATGGAAAGGAAGTTTTTAAATGTTTTGCACATTTATTGTGTTTTGTGTGACAAAACCATTTTTTTTGGAGAAAGATGGCAGAATGGAATGGGAATAAGGAAACGGGAACGGCCGTGTTCTTCGAAACAGTTAAGTACGCTGAGTTTAATCTTTTTACTTTCAATAGAAAGACTAACAGGCACGTTATTAAGATTAAGGAAAGTGGACTCTGGTCGAACGTGAAAACCTTCGATCGCAAATGAAATGAATTCGGTTTTGAGAAAAGAAAAAAGTGTAGAAACGAGCGAGCTGCTTGTTTAATTTTTGTATTATGAAAAAAATGTTTGTAGGCTGTACGGCAAGATGCGTTGTATGTTTAATGTTTGGGTGTTCCGGTTGTAAGACAGCTACAGGATTAGGAAGAAAAGTTAGTAGAGTCCATATGATAGTCAAGCGATTGTCGTTCGTATAGCGGTTGTCAGGATGGCCGAGCGGTCTAAGGCGGCAGACTCAAGGATGTCTTCCTTCCCGTGAGGCACGGGATAGGGCGTTCCGGTCTCCGAATGGAGGCGTGGGTTCGAATCCCCCTCCTCACAAAATGTACATCTTTTGTCTTAATTTCTCAAAATATACCGAGACTTGGATATATAAAAACGGAAAACTTCTTTTGAAGAAAAGAAGAAGCATTTGTTAAGCAGAAAAGTGTCATCATTTCAATTGTTTACAACAAAATGCTATCGGCGAATCAAAACTTGGAAGTCGACGAAAATTACAGTCTAACCGATGGCACCACATACTCTGCATGGTAGCGCAGTTCATGTCTTTTCAGGTCATGTATTTTTGTTTGCACATTTGGATTTTCGTTCGTTTAGTGCAGCCGCAAATTGCTGTTTCTTTGCTCTAAAGGGTATGAAATAAGAACGATAAGATGCATTTAATCAAATGGTTAGTTTGTTACATATTATATTTGTAAAAATTAAAGACCTGTCATACATGCATACTGAACTTTATAAAAGCGCCACAAACATCGCATGTGTCAGGATGGCCGAGTGGTCTAAGGCGCCAGACTTAAGGTGTTGCGTGGCTTGTGGTTGGTAGCTAGAGAACAAGTGTTCTGGTCTCTGAATGGAGGCGTGGGTTCGAATCCAACTTCTGACACAGTTTTTGATTTTGTTGTCGCTGGTGATTGGAAAGTTTGTTGCGTGTTCCACTGGACGAGTTACCACAAATGAAAAACTTTGTGATACATTTTGGCAAGTGGATTCTGGTCGAACGTGAAATCCTTAGATCGCAAATGAAATGAATTCGATTTCGAGAAAAGAAAAAAAGTGTAGAAACGAGCTGCTTGTTCAAAATAACAAAAAAAGATGTAGGCTGTACGGTAAGATGCGTTGTATGTTTAATGTTTGGGTGTTCCGGTTGTAAGTCATCTAACGAATTGCGAAAAGAGATACTAGAGTCGATACGGTAATCAAGAGGTTCTGGTTGATGTAGCGGTAGTCAGGATGGCCGAGCGGTCTAAGGCGCCAGACTCAAGGATGTCTTCCTTCCCGTGAGGCACGGGATAGGGCGTTCTGGTCTCCGAATGGAGGCGTAGGTTCGAATCCCACTCCTGATAAAATGTACATCTTTTTGTTTTAATCCCACTTCTGACACAGTTTTTGATTTTGTTGTCGCTGGTCATAGGAAAGTTCAAATCCCATTCTGACCACTGGTTGGATTTGTCTTCGGTGACCCCAGAGTCAAGTCCACCACGCTCTGTAAATAGCCAACTGGTCTGCCTCCTGCCAGTTGGGATTCTTAATAGTGGCATACCTGAAAACTAGCTTTGTAGCTAAGAGTATCGACCACTTTAAATCAAATCGTTTGTTTTATTGTATTTATAAAAGTTAAAGATCTGTCATACAGATTACAGTAGTTGAATTTAGAAAAACGCCGCCTGCATGTTTAGATTCGATTTTGTTTTAATTTTCTGTAGGATATATTGTTATAGAATGACATTTAGGAGTTTTAACTATTACTTGCTTTTGCAATTTATTTCTATATATACATAAATTTCTAAAATTTATCTGTTATTATGTTATTATGTTAAGAACTTCAAAGTTATTTCTCTTAATTGAAGAAAGGCAAAAGAAATTCATCTGTTTTTCTCAACAATTCCTGAATTTGTGGTCTTGCTTGCAGTAATGGAGAAACGTGAACAACTGACGAGGGAAGCGGTCAATACCTCGGTAAAAAGTATTGAGCAACTTCCTTTTTTCAGCATCAATAACTTAATAACCGGAAATTAACAACAACATTAACGACAACAATAGTTTATTTTACCTTAAAGCTATATTTACAAATATAGAAAATTAATATGTAGCAAGGTGCTGGCTACCGGAATAATCATCGAGGCTATACAAGCCTGACAGCCAGAACTCTTTTCGAATTAAACATGTTTAAATCAGCACAAAAAGAAAAGAAAAGAAAACAGTGCAAAATGATAAGTGCGAAAAAAAAAAGAAAAAAAAAGAAAAAAAAAGAATTTGCTGGGCCATCAAAAAAATGGGTGTGACGAATTAGGGGTCCATAGAAAATATGTCCCCCAGCCAACATTCTAACATAACGAGCGGCACTTCGCATAAAACATTTCACAGTTCCTTTTTAAGTGCGAGATCGAGACATGCCTTACCAAAGATTCAACTTACAACTTTGAAGTGAAAAGCAGAAAAAAGTATGTAGGATTTTAATCCTGCTAGCAAAATAAGAAAGTGAGAAGCAAAATTTTCACGTTATATTTCATTAGAACACCAAAATATCCAGTAGATGAAAACTACCCCAGTTTTTGTTTCAATAGCATTTCCGTAAAACAGCTGTCATTATCGAGCTTTAAAGTTTTGTTCCCTATTAGATGAACGTACTGCTTTCTGAGACGGCTATCTTTCGGAATTCTGTAGTATTGGAACCAGGAACACAGCAACTCACAGGAATGGCAATTCTAATTACACGTTCTAACTGCGCTTTTTGTGCTGAGCTATAAGGCCAAATAAAAAAAATTCCCGGTTTCTCATCAGAAATTTTTGTAAATGTATTAAAATGCGGCCCGAGATTTATATTTATTTTTTTTCCTTTTCTACAGCGCGGCAAGCACAGCAAATGAGCCATTTGGGTTCACGGAGGAGATCGACAATATACGTTTCTTTCCATACGTTTTTTACATTTAAAAAATAAAAAAAAAGTTAATGCGGCAGCTATTTTGAAATGCGGGCGTTGATGAGAAACCGGCAAGTAGTTTTGTTTGGCCTAAAGGCCTGTGCCTGAAAAATTGTTAGAAAAGTGAACATTTGCCAGAGACGAAGTCTCATCTTATGAGTAAGCATCGATACCGGACCGTTCTTCCACTTCTCCAACTGCGCCAGGTAACCATCGGCCTTGGTTTCATGCAAAGGCTTCGCTACCTTTCACGAACTGTGAAATGGTGTACAGACCTTCGTCACGCTTCCGCCATCTTGGATTGATAACGAGGCTGGACGGTCGTAACGGAGAAAGAATGGCTTCACGTCGCAATGTCGAGTCTTCTTGGTCGAAATCGTTGAAATATGTAACAAAAATTGGTTTGGATTTTGATGACAAATGGGCAAACGAGGAAGCTAAAGTTTCGCGAAAGGTTATGGATAGTGCTGCGAACGATACCTGTTTGACGTGGAAAGTAAGTACATGAGTAGCACGTGGCAGTATCAAAGTATGAAACACTTTTGAACAGAATCTTCATAACGCGTTCTCGTTATTCTGTGGTGTAAATCTCGTCTAAATGCTTTGGTTTGTCCGTCCAGCCTCGTTTTCAATCCAAGATGGAGAAAGCGTGACAGATGTCTGTTAGAAAATATACTTTTCTTACCCATTTCTTCTGAGTTGTTTAAGCGGACGAGAACGTGCAAAAATTTATTATTGTATATTACGATATACAGTATATTATATTATATTATTATTATTACTATTATTATTAAAAATAACCACTTTATGATGCTGCTTTGCGCATTCTCTCAGTTTGGTGCAATTTCGCTCTTCGCTTGGCTAAGGTTGAGTTAGACGGCGGGGAAAGGCCAAAAATTCTAGGCTTTACGTTGGCCTTGAAATCGTCGGATTCCATGCGTGAATTCACGTTTGATGCTTCTGATACTATCCTGTTCATTTTCACAGCTTCAGCAGCAATCTCCTCCAAGTTAGACGCACTTTGGGACCTGTACAACAAATGCAACCCAGTTAATATCACTCAATTACTACCCACATTAATCAGTACTTCCGGTAATCATTAGAACTTCCGGTACTCATTAGCACTTCCGGTTATCATCATTACTTTCGGTTATCATTAGCACTTCCGGTTATCATTAGCAGTTCCGGTTGTTATCATCACTTCTAGTTATCATTGGCACTTCTGGTTATTATTAGCACTTCAGATTCTTTTCGTGATCCATGAAGTTCGAATGTTGGAGAGTGTTAGAATCCGTTTACATCGTCAACATATTTTGGTATTATTCATAAAAGCGGCTGGATTAGGGTCTTTTTTAACTCATATTCAAGTATTCGGTTTGGAAAATACTTTGAGAATAATAATTATTATAAAAAAATTAATATTTCAATATTCATTATATTGCTGTATTTACAATAACAGATCAATAGCGCCTAATAATAAAGAAACCATAGTCCATCGTTAAAATACGCAGCCCCTATTTCTTTAATAAATGTTCCTTTTAAGTTTCGTGTTTTTCATACCCCCCCCCTCCCCTCCCAAAACAAAAACTTACCCAAACAAAACGGTTGGTGTAGCAAGAGGTGTGTTGCTCGCCTGCGAGAGGAAAATCAAAACAATACGGTTATACACACCACAAGGAAAATGTTGAGAAATACCACAAATGAAATGACATGGAACTATCTTACACAACTGACGTCCTTGTTTGTCGTACAAACAAAAAAACCAAAATAAAATTTTACACTTGACCAGTGACGTACGCTAGTTAAACTAGGAAACGATAACGACACGTCAATAATCCAACCAATCACACGCCTCTCCTACGCATGCAAGAAAAACTGGCGCCAAAATAGAAAATGCGCATACCAGGTACGTCACGCGCGTACAAGTTGTTTTGTTTTTTGATTTATTAACAAAGTAAGCTTATTGTTGCTCTCTGGGCAAACAGGGAGACATTACGAAGACAAGAATTTAACTTAAAACAAATCACCTCTTACTCTCTGAATTTCAGTTTCTTATATGCACTTAGGTTCGTGGATTAAGTTACTGGAAAGAATCTCGTAGATTTAAAAAACTTTTGATTGCAGCTAGTTTAATAGGAAAATGAATACAGATTTTTTTATTCTCACAAGTTCCAAATGAACCTTTCAGTTTTCCGTGGCTTTCGGCGACAAATTTTCCATGGTGAGGTATAAATGCAAAACAGAATGCCATTGTTTTTTCTTCATCTATTATCAGAGTCTTTTGATTAAATGTAGTTCCATGCAGTAATATATTTTACAACAAATTATGTTTACTTATGTCCTTCCATGTTCTATAAGGACCCGATAATATAGAATGTGATAGCCCAGTTGAGCGGGCCGAAAGCACAACCTTAGCCCGGTATTATACAAACCGGTCCCAGCCTGGCATTACATGATATGAACCGGTCCCAGCCCGGTATTACATGATATGAACTGGTCCTGGCCTGGCATTACATGATATGAACTGGTCCCGGCCCGGTATTACATGCTACGAACTGGTCAGGACTGGCCTGCCTACAGAGTTGGCAGGAAACACTTCAAACTGCTCATATGCAATTAGTCAAAGTCGAGTCTGGGCCAGCCCAGCTGTGCAATTATATGAAAATTTTTTGGCCGATTTGTTGGGATCCTGAATGGTTGTTACAGAGATCTCGACATACCTGGCAGAAGATTTTCCATGTAACTGCAAGCCAATATTATGCAGTTATCCAGGAATACTCAGCCCGACTGGGCTAGCCCATTCCATATAATCTGGGCCTAAGTAAGATGTCGGCCTGGAAGATATTTGGATTTGCTGCCAGACGTCTTCACTTTACTAATAAAGTTAAGTCAGAAATGTTTAAAGCCCACTGAAGGTTCGTTAAGATTAAATACCTAATTTAAGCTGGGTTTGAGATACTGTACAAACCGTATCAATCCACTGGTGTTTAAGAACCATATCAGCTGTGAAACGCTTTGTAGCATCCCGGACCAACAAGTGAGAGATGAGGTCTTTTGCATCTTCAGAAACATCTTGCCACTCCTACAGTAATAGAAAACTATATTTTTTAAAGAAGAAAAAAAAAGCTGCTGAAAAAGGTTCGTTACCAAGCAGATCAAAAAAGCTGTTTCATTTGAAAATGCTAGGTTGATAAAATTCTGAAAGCTTCTATACCTTCTCAGGGAAATCGTATTCTCCTTCCTGTATTCTTGACAGCAACATTTCCTGAAATATATAACAAGTATGAAACCATGTGGAGATACGATTCTCGGAAAAAGAAGAGCTCTAGATGGGAATCGAACCCATAACCTTCCATTTACTAGTTGGACGCTCTACCACTGAGCCACAGGAACTCATATGTCGAGCTAGCTCATTAAATTGGGTTATGACACACCTGGACTGTATCACACAGTCACAGGCAAATGTGTCAAGTAGGCACTTGATCGCTTAACTGTATCACGTGGTAATCTGTCGTTGGAGATATGTTTCCTGAAACACAGCAAAATTCAATAGTGGCATAAACTCATACAAACGCAAATGTCATAGTATATACGTAAATGTAAACGTATGTGTAAATGTAAACATAAACGTATACCGTAAACGCTCTAATAAGCCTCCCGTCTCTAGTAAGCCCCCGCTCTGGAGGGCCCGAAATTTAATAAGCCCCCCCTCTCTAATAAGCTCCCCCCTCCTCCCTCAACAAAAAAAGCTGCGAGCGTTAAAACAGAAGCATACTGTGAGTCTTTAGGCTTAATTTTGTTGATTAAACAAAAAGGTATTCGAGCAATCTCAAAGCTCTTTCTAACTGAATCCGAGGTGTTGCTCAGATGATCATACAGAGCCACAACCCAACGTGCATGGATCAGCTTCATTCTGTACATCTTTGTGTCAGCTTTCACCTCCTGTATATCTGTGTCCTGCCTGATGTGCTGCATACCATCCTTCAAACTTCTTTAACCATATTACTTGTGACTAAGTCCAGCGGTTGAAATATGTGAATCATGTTAGGTGGTACATATGCATTGGAAGATGATGAACCAGAGTTGTAAAACTACTTTAAATCTATTAAAATGGGTTCCTTGCCCACACCGGGCCTCCGAATCTTGTGATATTAAGTCAGTAATTAAATTTAAGCATATTGTAGAATGTTCAGACATTTTAATGTTCCGACGTTAATTTTTTCGGACGATTAAATTTTCGGACCTCTTTTTGTCCAAAAATTTAATGATCCGACTATTTTCGTATTTAAAGTATTTTCCCACGTACATAAGATTTTTACCTGGCAGGCTTTGCAGCTCTCTCCTTTCTCCCAGCCACAGGTTCCACCACACTTGCCGTAGAAAGGAGGATGTCCCGACAGCATAATGTATCTAAGAATGGAATTCAGCCTTTGTTAAAGACGAAGCATGAATATCACAAGATACCCAATGCCTACTTTCCATTTTCCAACTTTTTGAAAGCCCTGTATACACATCCGTCTTTGTGTTATTATTACCCCTCCCACCCTCCCATGTCGTCTCTTACCACAAACCTGTCTAACAGTAATTCAATATGTCCTTGATACCAGCACCTAGAGCTCCCCAACTCCCTCCGCTCCCACACCTATTTATGTGTAAATATATCCATATTACCCCTGCCTCTCTCAATCTCCTCCTTCTCCACCACCTAACGGTATGTAGATACAAACCACCAAGGCTCCTTTCCCTTCCATGCTTTTTCTCTTCCTTGAATACATTTTAAGAATGAACGAGTATTTTCATACTGGATCACACCTCCTCCTCAGCTCCTTCCTCACCAACAAGTGAAGTGTCAATTAACAATTATTATTCCATGATTGCGCATTGGATATAAGGTAATAAATAGCTGACAAGGTGCAATGCACCAAGTTGACTATTTCACCTCATATCCAACAAGGCGTGACTGGAACAATTGTTTTATTATATTCCATTCATTTGTTAACAATTAGATAGTTAAAAATTATAGCCAAATTCTAATGAATTCCGTTTCACTTTTACAAAATGGGGCCGGAAAATGGTGTTTCCATATAAGGTCATACGGTGTAAAAGCTGTAATCAAGACTAAGTCAACCAATCAGAATGCCAGAAACACAATATTTGAGGTTGAAAATTTAATAGTAATTATTAATCCATGTATTGAGTCACCCCTCCTCATGCTGCCTATGATTCTGTGCAAGATTCGGGGTAAGACCAAGTTACTTACACAATAACACCAAGACTCCAAATGTCACATCTCTTGTCATAAGTGGTGGCATGTGATTTGTATGCATCAATAATTTCTGGAGCCATGAACTGGGCGGTTCCAACCTGGTAATAAGATGAAGGAAATGCTTTAGAGATCAGTACAATTATGATGATGGCAGGGAAATCAACCTTTACTTTTTTCCACTATACCATTGGACAAGTGAGAGCTAAAAAAAGCTAAGCTGAATCCTTTTACGAGCCTAAGTGGCCCATTGGAGCCGGTGCTTATCTCTGGTTTCTGTAGTGTTAAGCAGATGAGAGTCATTGACTCCCCCTGGACGGGACACTAATCCATTGTAGGCTAGCCCCCAGCAGAAGCTGGTACCTATTTTACCGACCCCATGAGGATGGAAAGCTGAGTCAACTTTGGCAGAAAAGAAGGTCAGACAAATGTTCAACACTCAGCAGGGCCGGGATTTTGAACTTGGGACCTTGTGGTTGGAAGGCAGAGATCTTTCCACTGTGCCAACAACGCCGCCATTTTGGACAAGTGAGACCTTGGGACTTTACTTGTCCGAAGGAGAATTTCACTTGTCCAATATATTGCTTTAGAAACATTATAGATTTAGTTCATTTCTTAGCTCCATGCGTATTAAGCTTACAAACTATAAACTAGAACTTGCCAACAAACATCTCTCATTGAAGACAGTCTTTACATTTTTGGTAACAGCTTTTTGGTACTTTACATATTATTGTTAACAGACGTCAAACAAAATTTAATGTAAACTTAGGGAAAACTTCGCACGTAATTACAAACAGCCAAAGTGGAATGCTGTTTTTATTTTCATGCACTTTCTGATTGGCTGAAACTCGATGCAAAACCGAAGTCACCATAGAAACTGTCAGCTTCCGCTGACCCCTGACAAAAATATGTCGCATTTCACGCTTTTGAACGATCGAATACATTTTGAGGTCGAATTTCGTGTCTGAACAAGCAAAATCTAACTATTTTTATCAATTTTACAGCATAAAATAGGAGAAGAAACGCAAGAAAACAGAAGGGCGCTGGAAAAATCAGAAGGGCACTGCGCCCTTCTGTTTTGCCCTGGCGAGAACACTGGAACTATTTTAGGACACAGTGCTGACTTCATATGTTAATCGATTTTTTGGATAGGAGTTTTATATAGCCTTCTCAGGTGGTGATCAAAAGTCTACCATATCCCTTGACTGGTAGTTACGGGCGCCATATTTAACCAAAGAGATAAGACCTGTGTCCACCCCCCACTGTCATCTTTTTGTTCATTCCCAGTGTTCCTTGAAGTAGCTGATAAGTAAAGTTTTAGTGATCTGGCAGACTATTCGCACTTTTAAAAACCTGAAGCAGAACAAATTTTCATTGTGTTTTGGATCTTTTGATCTTTTTTTGCTTTAATTTTGGCTGTTTTTTTTGTCAGGTGAGTTCTATAACTCTTACTGTGTACTGCTTTGTTCAAAAGGTGCAATTTCTGAGAAAAGCGGTTGATGTGTTGTGTTTATGTCGGAATACGCTGAAGTACACCTACGTGTTTGCGTTCTACCTAAAGAAGAACAACCAGTCGGTAATATTTGAGGTACGATAATGGGGTTTTGTTACCTCAAGTGTTTACAAGTGATATGTTTCAAGACTGACACAAGTCTCTTATGTCAAAAGGGACCTTAAGCAACGAGAACGCCGACGATGACGGCTCGGAAAAAATATTTCTAGTTTGCTCTTTATTTCTTTCTTCGGGTCATTATGGGTTTGTTTTCTCTGCCTCAACATTTGTGAGTAGAAAACGATTAGCGGTGTTTCTCCTTGAAGATAAACAAACGCAGAGAACAATTTTGTAATCACGTCCTCGTAGTTCCGAGAACTCTAAAAAGGTCTTTTCATGTTCTGATTTTAGCGACGACTGCGTGTAGGTGCTGAGCACGATACATTCCAACGTGCAGTTATTGTATTTACTATTGTTCTTTGCCATCGGCGTCGCCGTCCTCACTGTTTAAGGTCCTTATTGAAAAGTTAGAAACTTCAACAACACAACACGACATACTAATTATGCTTTATGGAAAAATATGTGAAACTGCATTTGATTATGATGTTTTCAGTCAGCTGGTTAAGGTTTGGGGATATTTGTGAGTTTTGTTATCATCTTTGTGTTTGAATGATACTAAACACTGAAGCCATTGGAGGTAACGTGTTCCAAGGATCTTGAAAAATTGTAATCGTCATCTCATTTACAATTTTTCCAAGCTGATATTTTCGTTCAAAAGTAGTAGTTTATGTTTTAAATAGAGTTGTATTGAAAGCAACAAATACAAGTTAAAGTTGCATCAATTGTAGCTTTAGATTTGCCCTGAGGAACACAGCAACCATCAGATTGGCAATCAAGTTGCCTACTATGATCCTATGTGAGTGACGTAATATTAAAACTTTTCGTGCTGAGTTTTCAAAAGTCAAGTGTTATCAAACTTGCGAAAATTGCCAACTTCTGAATCTCGTGATACAATAGATATTTTCTGAATCAACATTTCAAGACAAAACGGTCACTTTTTAGGATTTCAACTAGCGTTTCAAAAGTTGAGACATTCTTGGTTTGTGTGAAACTGGGTTAACCAGGATAAGGGTTGATAAATTAACAGTCTATCCCCACTCGTCCTCCATCCGAGATTGCAAAATAAATGAGTATGATTATTTGTTCTGTAACTTAGGATAACCAGCGGGATCTAGAGATGGCCACAGAAACGTTATCTGAATATCTTGAGCGTGATATTACATCGGAAAGTCTAACAGACATCAAACAAAAAGTCCAGGACAAGTACAGGTATTTAAACAGGTCCCTCATTATAAGAAAGATTATTGGTGGGGTTGGCATTTGTTGTTGATGTTGTTGTTCTTACTGCTGCTGCTGTTGTTGTTGTTTCTGTTGTTAATGTTGCTGTTGAGGTTGTTGCTGTTGTTACTGCTGTCGCTGTTATTGTTGCCGTTGTTTTTGTTGTTGCTGTTGTTTTTGTTATTGTTCCTGTGGCTTTTTTCTGTTGTTGTTGTTGCTGTTGTTGTTTTGTTGCTTTACCGCTGTTAATTAAAATCATTCTCCTCACCTTCAAAGCTGTACATGGCCAAGGCCCTGAATATATCAACTAACTTAACATTACATCAACTAACTTAACATTTCATCAACTAACTTAACATACATCAAATAGAAATCCTCCTACAACCTAAGATCAAACAGTGAACTACTCTTAACCATTCCATGAACTTCAAATCACCTTGGTGATAGATCTTTTTCTTCAGCAGCACCCAAATTATGGAATTCCCTACCAGTGCACATAAAGCAGACATCTGATATAACAGCGTTTAAAAAGAAACTCGAGACCTTTTTATTGTGTAGAGCATACATATAGTTTTAATTATTATTATTATAGTGAATATTGTAGATTTTTTTATCACATTTTTACTTAAATTTGTTTTAAAATTGTAAGGCGCATCTGAAAACTAGCACATTGATACTCTCGCCGTATAAATTTATTCATT
>JAOEJH020178964.1:0-14224 GCA_025448215.2 Palythoa grandis
AATAATGATAATAATAATAATAATGATAATAATAATAATAATAATGATAATAATAATAATAATGATAATAATAATGACAATGACAGTGACATTGACAGGACAGTGACAGTGACAGTGACAGTGCCAGCGACAGCGACAGTGACAGTGACAGCGACAGTGACAGCAATAGTGACAGCGACAGTGACAGAACAGCGACAGTGACAGTGACAGTGACAGTGACAGGACAGTGACAGCGACAGTGACAGCGACAGCGACAGTGACAGGACAGTGACAGCGACAGCGACAGTGACAGTGACAGCGACAGTGACAGGACAGTGACAGTGACAGCGACAGCGACAGTGACAGCGACAGCGACAGCGACAGTGACAGTGACAGGACAGTGACAGCGACAGTGACAGGACAGTGACAGTGACAGCGACAGTGACAGCGACAGCGACAGCGACAGTGACAGTGACAGTGACAGTGACAGTGACAGTAACAGTGACAGTGACAGTGACAGTGACAGTGATAGCGATAGCGATAATGATAATGATATTGATAATTATAGAGAGGCAAAAGAAAACGATCAGATTACAAACTGTACAGCCAACTGCGTTTGGATCTCATGAACGGGTACCATGGATAGCACGTCGAACAAAGCAACATCATTTTGTAATCGATGTCCGTGGAGGATACTCAAGAGAAGTGGAACACAACATTAAAGAGCTTGTAGGTGACAATAGCAAAGCCATTACTTTACAGATGCAGAAGGCCGTTCTAACAGGCTCACTACACATTGCAACAACGGCTAAATAACTTAAATGAACTCTAAACATCGACTTTAAAAGTTTAGATAAACAATGAGTCTTGAACACTTTTAAGCGAACACAATTCGTTGTATAAGGAACTTATAGGTCTTATTTGACTTTTAAGCCTTTGTTTTTCATACCACTGTACATAAGCACTTTAACTATTTTAGTATTTTTTTTACCTTAATCTTAACATGCTTGCACGTACATACGGCCTTTCCTTTTTCCTTTTTTTCTTTTAGCTATTAATATAACCACATTTATTGTAATATTTCTAACTAACTTTAGGGTCTTAGTCATTGCTGTTGGTTGGTCGCGGCTTACCGCCCAACCACATCTTATTTCTTACTATGGGCATCCAGATTTCTAAACTGCCATAAAAATATATAATGACGACCTTGTGTTACTCATAGCCTGCGTGCAGACGCCAAGTCTCCGCTCGGTCATTTTAACGGGCTATGCGTATAGACAAGTTAAGTCACTGAGCCAGCTATAAGCGTATTAATTGGGCCGGGACAGCTGTTACTTAATGAACTAAATCCAATTTCCAGGAAGCAGACTACTCGCCTCTTACAAAGCGTGGTGGATTTCAATTTAGTGTCACTGGAAATATATCCAACCATATCCACATATCCACATATCCACATATCCACATATCCACATATCTACATATCCACATATCCACATATCCATATTTGCCAGGATAAATTAATACGGTGGTATTCTTTTCTGTGCTTTGGTTTATAAATACTGAACGCATGCATTGTAGCCCTGTTTTTTTATTGACGAGGGTTTAATTTCAGTAAAAATTTTAATTTTAAAGTTGTTTTTTTGCAAGTAGCTGTCGAGAACAATAGAACTAGAAGGTCTTGACACTTCACTGATTTTTATTCTATTTAAAAGAGGAAAATAATCGACTGGCAACTTTAGTGGATTGGATTCAAGGTTTACTGCATTAGTGGTAGACCATTTCACAATAGGACGATTGTATACAGCTTCAACTTTCTCCATAAAGTTTTACTTTCGTACACCGAATTATTATATATTGAAACGCATTTTCGTTTTTACTTCAAGCCAATCATTCATCATATATTTTGCATCAACTAATAGGGGACTTTTGAAGGCGTTGATGTAGAAGGAAATGAGTTTCAGCCCGCGAGGCAGCACACCTTTTTCAGTTTTTGTAAGAACAAGTACATTTTTTGGCAATTTGAAATCAGCCTAAAAATTGTTCTTTAAATTCCCTTATTTGTAGATTTTTCCATGCCCTGGATAGGACTTGGAAAGCAAAACAAAACAGTAATATATAGGAAACACGTTCAAAGACCCGTTTCAAATTTCCGAGTTTTTTATGTGCCAAATCTGGAGAAAACGAAATAAAATAATAAAACTTGCTATCAGCGTTAGATTTTGCATTTGACAAGTTTGAAGTTTCAAATGGGAGTTGTTATTGTTTGCCCCGCCTCGAACCCGATCTGTCTGTGTAGACACCCATTCAAAAAAATTCTGAAATAGTTAACTTCATGCTAAATTCCTTTTACGAGCGTAGTGGCCAACTGGAGCCGGTGCTTATCTCTAGTCTCTGTAGTGTTAAGCGGATGGGACACTATTCCGCCGCAGGGTAGCCCCCAGAAGACTGAACAGAAGCTGGAACTCATTTTACCGATCGACCTCATTTAAGAAGAAGGTCACATAAATATTTGAACCGTCACTCGACTGAACCGGGACTTAAACCGAGATCTTTTGGCTGAAAGGTAGATATCTTAGTCTTATTACTGAGCCAAAGACGCTAGACTAACTTCGTACTGTTCTTAATTTTTGTCTGGATGTTCTAATAAAATGTATCTACCATTTTGATGAACGAAGTTTCGGATAGACAATTGATCATGAAAACTGAAGTAAAAGACATTGCGAGTCATTGACTCTCATCCGCTTAACACTACAGAAACACTATTTACCATTGTTTTACTCAATAATTATTTCAAAAGGTATGTGTTGGTTTTATGCTATATTGGTGTGAAGCCTTCAAAAACAGAAATAACTCTCACAGTGGAAAGTCCTTAACTTAACATTAAAAATGTGAACAACACATGACTAAAAACAAAAGCCATGATGTGATATCGCACACTAAGAGAGTTCAGATTTCAGTGCCAGTATTATAATGTTGTCAGCGCTTTATAAAGAAAAGAAATGCATTAAGTCAAAAGGGTGTGTCAAATTATGAGAGGGACATTTTCCGCGTTACGTATTAAGATACTGTTAAAATTGGCAATGATTCATGTTTAATTTTCTGCTCTGTGAGCAAGATAATCAGCAGAAAAATCGGAGAGTTAAATCTTGGAAAACCTTTTTTTCAAAGCAAATCGTCTTTTACTGAACAAGAATCACCTAATGGTCTTAGTTTAGGAAAATGCTGTTTGTAAACGTAAGTCCTACCCAACAATGATGCGGATAATTTCTAGATAATTATTTATATGCAGGAAGTAACAAATCCTCACCCTTTAATAAAGAAGTAGACAAGCGTTTCCTTTTTTTTTTTCAGCTACCGAAACTTCTATAATAGATCAGTGATGAATTGAAGTGAACGTTGGTTTTCCTGCTCCAGGAGTGTTGAACTGCTCGAAATTAACACCTTCTCTCTCCCGATATCCTGCTCACAAAAAGAACTACTTTGACTATATTCTTGAATTTAGGAACTGTGACAGACGACCTTGTGTTGTTTTAATTCGAAATCGTCTTAGTTACGAGACGACAAATTTGTTACAGCAATAAAAGGGTTTTTTTTCCAGGTAGGCTCCTGGCTTCATTTTTTGTTTTGTTCTCTTAAGCTTGTTACCATTCAATTTTCGCACATTATACTAATTTACAAAGAGGTAGGCCATTTTAGTAATTATTATTGTAACTGGTTCCCCTGTTTCCCAAAGCCAAAGAGTTACATGTTCTCTTGTTCCTCTTTTCCGTTCCCAAAAGTCTCATTCTCTTGTTCCCTCAAATTCAAAGTCCCGGGGAGACCTCCAAATTTGTCACTGTACTGAACAATTATTCAGGAACAAACCAGAGTTAGCCCAGAGAGCAGGCTATTTCCTTTTTACGTACACATGTCATTTGACTACATACATCAGAGATACCCCTTAAAATAACTAGCTGTTTGTCTCGCTAAAGTGGCAAGAAAAAAAATTAGAACGAAAATGATTCGACAAAACATCAGTATATATAGAATGAATGCGGGACACAGACTAAGCTTTTTCTTCGGCTGAGGGACAGTTCATGTGGGCATTAAATTCGCAACCAGAATTGTGTTTTATGCTGCCGTAATTCTTGTTCAATATATAAAATTATTAAATGTTGCTTACTTGCATTAATTCACTATAGCTGTTTAAAATTTTATTTTGACATAAAAAATTTTGTAATTAATGACAAAGGTCAATGCTACATTGCTTGGTCTTTTTCCATTTTAATTTTTTTATGTCAAACAAACGACAATAAATTTGCTAAAGACAACGAAACTGAAATTTGTTGCTTTGTAAGTCGCATCAGCAGTAGACTGTAGAGTTTATATGTATTGCTCCAGTATGAGAACAATGTATAGGCTGGCCGGCATTGATTTCAGATTGTTTCGATTTTTAATTGTCCCATTTTCTTAGGAGCTGAGCTAACAGATTAGCACGAACGCACCTTCCTGGTTGTTGTATTCTAAAACAGGAAACCTCTTGATAGTTCTGTCGGTATCTTTTAATACTTGTCATGAGTAAAACAAAGCCGGGGCAATGTCTGCCAATGATAAACGAACATACCGCATAACTGATTATGTCGATTCACCTTGGTTCAAAAAGAACTTAGAACTAGAAGTTAATTCGGTTGCATTGAGTGCATATTTTTTTTTATTTTATCATAGCCATAGACTCGAAACTCTTGGTTTTGAAACATAAATGAAGGGCATTTCTCATCAACGCTCCCACGGGAAGGGAGTGCCCCGAAAAGCTGACGTTTGGATATTGCTTCAAAAATCAAACAATTCAGTCGATTGCAAAATCATTTATTTGTAAGGAAAACACAAAACATTACGAGATCAGCTTCTTGAAGGGGACAAATTTAAGCACCACGTACCGACAAAGAAACCTTAAATTCGTAATTAAACTCGGCTTATGAGATTTGATAATTATGAAGTATAGAAAACATGTGGAGTCTATCTGAGGGGGATGCGCTCATTTAAGGCTATGACTGATAAGATTTTAGGGCTATGATAAGCGAGATATTTGAGAATTAGTTTGATTCGCAGATTGTCGTTCTGCCATAACGAAGATATGAACGTACTTTGAGTTTGAAATGGCCTGCGAAGGTTAGATACTTTTAACAGCAAAACAAACCGTTCATATACAGTATCGAAAAATTTTAAAAAAGTGATTTATATTTTACACTTGGTTTTTGGTTTTGTTCTATATTCATTATATTGTAGCCTTTGTTTAATATCATTTTCGCGTCAATATTATTCATGGAGCACCGTTTAAAATGATGGTGAGATTCTTTATAATCAAACAATCCACTCACTGTTTTATGATTGCATGATACAATAAATAGAAATGTTGGTGAGAACTGGACATTTGCGCTGCTAGAACTATACCAGTAAAGCGAAAATAGCAATTAAGGCTTTATCAAACAAAATGCAACCTTTGGCTCAATTTACATTTGACAAATTTACATTTACGATCAGCCAGTTTATCTTCAATGTTTCAACGTCAGAATCAATCATTGTCAAAATTGTTCGAGCATTGGTCAAGTGACATTTGGATTTCGAGCTGCTCTCTTGTAATAACATGTCTGTACTTAATCAAACTTGTGCGAGTTCTTTCAACAGAATTTATCCCCATTAGGATCTTGACAACTCCGTTACTGAGCAGAAAAATTTAGAATTTTAACTGAGGTAAACCGTGTGGAAGAGTGTATATAAAAACTGGAGCACAGAAGACATTATTACGCTCTTAATTCATCAACAATTAGTCTTCAGTTGGAGAGAAACATTTGTTAATAGTATATTAATTCTTGTTTTGTCTGTGGCATTGATAAAACAAACTATTTCACACGAGATGGCCCAAATGGCAAATTAAGAACATCAGTAAGTCGCAACATGCCTACTCATTTATCAATTGCTTTTCCGGTCCAGTTGAACGCTCCTCAAAATAAAACAGTAGGGAAGTATTAATATTGAATTATCTTGCCATTAATCGCGACTGATCGCCTTCATCTGGGCCAGGTTTGTGTTTGTCGGGCTTAATCCATCTCAACAAACGCCTGCGAACCCTCGCAGCTATCTAAATAAAATCTTGATTAACAGCTACAATTGCGTTTTCAAAAACCCATTTCGCATCAATTACTCACACATCGAAAAGTCAAACTCAAAAGAATTACATAAAATGCGGTTGAGTACATATTTATGTGGTTTATTAAATTCTGAGATTTCCATTTAGCAAGTCGCTGAATGGCACACGTTCTTGACACATTAGTAGACGAGACAACCACAGATCAAATATCACGTATCATTTTCCGCGTGTTAATTAAAGCAAAACAGAAAGCGCTAACTCCTGAAATACAATTGAATAAAATTACAAATTGGTCATATTGCTTTCTTCAAGAAGTATGTATTCTCATTGAGAGGGTAGATTAAACTTTATAGTTTAAGATGGTTATTAAATCAAGCAATAATACAGAGTCTGCCCTGCCCCGAGGCCAAGTATCGCTCTGGCTTGGGTTCGCAGATAAACAATCAACCATCAAAAGGAGCTTGATGGATATGCCGCTTCAAGTTCAAATTAAAAAAAAGATAGATTTGGTTACCACAAAAGCCAGCTTCGTCACTGAATGTTTTTAAAGGTTCTCACGATGGAGAAAAGATATGGCAAGCACGAAGTAATATTGTGTTTTTTAAAATGACTTAGACTTAACTTAAACGCTCCTGCGAAGATCAATTGAAATTAACTCAATTAGCAACAACAGAGAGACAGAATTAAAGTAGTATTTATCCATTGTCATTCAAACGACGTCAAGATCCCATGTTTCAATTAGGTCCTATGTTTTTTCGTTGCCTCATTTATGAGACTATTATGTGACCCTGGAAACGATTCTTTTTCGATCAAGAAAATCTATTATCAAACTGCATTAGCAATGCGGCAGAACAAATTAAGTTGTGCGAAGAAATTGTTTCGGAAGAGGGCGAATACCTCTTGCAAATTAAAATGGAATTCCTTCTAAATTGGTCTCGTGTGGTGGTCTGAGTTGAATTTTCAGTTAAACCGTTTATCGCATGATGGAGTCTTTTCCTTCATTCAGAAAAAAAGATTTAATTTTTCATATTGATATTTCAGCTCTAATGTAGCCACAACACTGTTCAACTCTAACCATATTCAAATGTTATTCAAATTCTGAAAGCTATTAATAGTTCGCTCAGAGCTTCGCCGGCGGCTAGGCGCTAATTGTAAAACAAAATAGGATATGGATGGACATGCGATATTTATTTTAAGCGTGCGTTATATCGCTGTATATTGTGAATTTAAGAGAATATCGAGAAGACAGTTTGAAAATATATGAGTTTGTTTTATTATTATTGATGTCTGGAACAGGTTTCTGCTACTTATGAATGAAGGAAATAATTTTTGAGGCCCTATTTAAAACAGGGATGAATTAACTGTGAACGTGTTTATCCACTTTTAAACTCTAAGTCTGAGGGTAAAATGACAATCAACTTAACAAAATTCTTGTGATCTGGCTCAAAAATTATTGTTTTTAATCCCCATTTGACGAATTATGCTCAACAGTTCCAAGTATAAGGTAAAACCTAACTTTTACAGTGCCGTAGGTAAATACAAGCTGGTAATAACAGCCAATATCAAACAAGTGCACACAACGAGCACGAGTTGAGCATCTGTTAAAAGGTTTGCAATTGAGATGCAGTGCGGAAACTATTAACAGACGGAATCTTACCATAGTTTTGATTGACATAAAAATTATCCTGACTAAAAGACGAATCCTTGAAAATATCCTCTAAGCCCGCCGCGTGATCAACCAATCATCTGGCTTACGAGAACTCGGCAGAGTACATTCAACCAATTAAAAAATTCAGGCGGAACACTTGTAACTCCTACATTTGTCAGCAAATTTTGCTAATTAGCCTTATCGTCAATACAATCACGTTATTGATTTATTTGATACGTCACACGAACGTGGCGCTGCGAGCGGCCTGGTTTCCTGTACGCTGCGGATTGTCTTGTCAAAGCTTTAAGACAAGAACCCCGACTGTTGTTTTAAGAGCATTTTGAAGTAGCGCTCAGTCGTGCGCAGAAGTGTTTCAATTAACCATTTTGTGCGGCTTGAGTGTAGACACGGTCGGTGTTTCCTGGCATTTTATAAATGTTTAACTGCTGAAACATGCAGGCCACATCATGTTCACTTCTAAGCTCATGGCATCCACATATTTATAACCCGCCACCAAAACGACCTACTCCATTTTACGTCGCGGACATTCTAGGTCTTGACTCTTCGCACAGACCCACCGAAACCCACTCGGAACACCCATGTAGCGAATTGGATCGACAAAGTGGTCGCACAAAAAAGAGAGAGGACCACAGACTTTCTGATATTGGCGACACTGCCATCAACAACAACAACAACGATGGTCTATCAACTCAATCAAAAGCCAATCGAGCGGTCAAGCACACTATTGGTAAGTATAACATAGATTATATTGAAATTAAGGCTCTGAGAAGTAGTTAGCGCTCCTTAATGGCTTGCCAAATGGTTGAGCTAAGACAGGTTACATTTACTGAATCTATTTTGGTTGCTGCATTTCAGATCCGAAAGACAAATTACTCAACCAAACTGTAGCCAAGGCAGGAAAACGACTTAAAAAGACAGGAAAAGAAAAAGATGCAAAAAAGAAAAAGAAAGCACGAACTACTTTTACAGGCAGACAGATATTTGAACTAGAGAAACAATTCGAGGAAAAAAAATACTTGACTGCTTCCGAACGAAGCGCGATGGCAGCTTTGCTAAATGTGACTGAAACACAAGTCAAAATATGGTTTCAAAATCGCAGAACAAAATGGAAGAAACAGGAGACATTAATGGAACAAGATGATGTGACTAGTCCTCAAACTGTTAACGACGGAGACACTCTAAGTTTAGGCTGTGAATCGCCACACGGAAATGATAAAGGCTATTCAGAAACCAGAAGTGACAGCTCTGATATCGAGAGAGGAACTGATGATTAAGATTTGGTAGAGCTGTAAATTGTTTTGGTATAAACTACAAACTTTAGACCATACAAATGTCTGGAGCTCTTTTAATGGTATTTAGGTAGAACAACGGAAATTGTACCGAGTTTGTGATTGCCTGTAATTACTTGTTGACTGTGTTCGGTTTTTCGTGCCTCGTAGATAACTTGTCATCAGGCCGATAGCCGTGTTTATTTGAAAGAGAAGCTTGAAAAAGCTGCCAAGTAAGAAAAACAGTGAATTCACTCATTCACTCGGCTTTCAAACTGGCCGCGTAATTTATGTTTTTGCTCAACTCAAGTCTCAAGACCCAGATTTATAGAGGACAAATTTCGAGCAACATTGAGTCCATAGGAGCTGTTTCTAGCGATTAAGGAAATAGAAGTATGAGGTGAAATAACTGAAGTGTGCAAGCACCAATTAAGCTCTTCTCCAAGGCGGTATAAATATATTTGTAGATTTATGATCAAAAGCGCGTAGGCGCGTTCCCGCAGCGACAAGACGGTCAAATTCAAAATGAACGCGAAATCGTTTAGTATTTTCAGTTTTACCTCTTGTTGTTATTGTTTCGCGCTCAATAGGAAAGGAATTCTCTCAGGATTAGTGCTAGACATTTTATACGGTCCCGGCTCTGAAGAAAAGGAGAGAGATCAAGAGTGAATACTCTTTAGGTGCGGTTTAAGAGGGGTTTTTGCCTTGAGGGAAACTCAAATTCAATTGTCTATACGCACGCATCCTTGTTTCATGCCATAAAAAACATGCAGAATAAGCTAAATGTTGCTGTGTAAAACTGGACTAGACTTTCTTTGAGGCTTTAGCTCTTTCAGTGAGAACGAGACTAGAAATTCACTGCTACCCAGCATGACAAATGAATGCATTTTTAAACATGCCCCGTTGTCTTTAATAGACTCCGCAGAACGGAACCGTGTTTAGCCTGTTGACCTTTAATTCTCCTTGTTTTTTATCTTTGGTTGCCAATTCCGATTTCTTAACGTGAAACATTGAGAAACCTAACATTAGAAAATTGCTATTATCAACTCTACGCACACAAACTACGAACAGTTTCCACGTCCGTTTAAGCGGTCCAGCCCGCCATATGTCACATTCATAGCGCCTTGAAGTTCATAATACAGTATGGTTTGTTAAGTATTTTCTTTCAAAATGCAGTTGTGAGATCAAGACTATTCGGATTTCCTATGTTGAATATTTTTACGAGTACCATAAAACATTCAACATCTGCAATTGTACACGACAGAATACATATACATTAATAAATTCTATCATTTACAAAGACATCCATATTGTTGTTCTATTCGTCTGTCACAAGGGGGCAGCTCTCACCTTTAATTGCTTCTGGAACTGATAAATCAAGACGTGGTGCTTTACAGTCTTAAAGGAGGAGATCGGGAGAAAAAAATTTTAAAGTAGTTTTGCGCCCGAACTTGTTGGTCGCAGCATTAAAAGCGATCGTAGCACGAAAAAAAAACTTGAGGCAAGTTTTAATAACTAGTTTTAAACTTCACCTACTTATGTCAAAGAGGAAAGGGAGAAGAGAAATTTAATGGAATATAAGCGCTATTAACAGTTTCAACAACAACTAAAACTGCGCAGTATCACTTGTGATCTGCCGTGTTATCGGCAAAGACCCTGTTTAGGCTAAAATCATGCTGATTATTATCTTTTGGAAGTCTGAATGGCAATGTTTAATATCATTTTTACATCGCCTCAGGCTTTGTCACGAAAAAACTCTTAAGGAATCGCTTTAATGCAAGCATTTAATCGTCAAGGTTTACTCTAAGACTAAGTGCTTGGTCTGAGCGATAGAAGGTGAATGCTCTGCTGATGTAACGGCAAATCGTCGTTGTGGTCTAACTCGAGCGTTTATCACTTGATTCTTTTGTTTTTCTTTTAAGCTAATGCTTTTAGCACTGATAGCGGTTTCAAATGGCAGCTCGATAGTTCAAAAGACATTTTATCAAGTAGAAGCCTATTAAGAAACAAGGAAGATATTCTCCGCACAACAAAGAAACATGGTTAAATATTGCAAGGAAATTAGCTTTTGCGAACTGGAGACTTAAGACTATTTGGAAAAGCATCGTTTAGTTCCACCCTCAAAATTCTCTAATAATTGAATTTCACTAATGTTAGGTATTTGAAAAAGTTTATTGAAAAACCGTATGGAACTCAAATCTTTCTCGCACCGATAGAAAATAGCCCCCTAAAAATTCCTTTTGTTCGGCCCGAAACTGATGTTTCTGATTATTTTTATATTATGCTGAAAAAAAGCGGTATATTCTGAGAATTGATATTGCCTGTGTTTAAGTAGTCGCAATGTGTTTAACGGATGTTTGTACGCCTGGCTGAAGCCGTTTACCAAACGCATCAGTACTAGTTGCAAATAATCCTTGAATCTCTCCGAGGAAGTGGTCACAATGTGACTTCAACTTTCATTTAAGATGAGTGTTTGTTAATGTCTAACCTTCTAACTATTACAGACTTTAATATTTAGGCTTTTTAAAATACTTTTTCAGAGCATAAAAGTCTTTTTTCACAGCATCATCAACGGAGCCGCTTAGATCAGCCAATTGGCAGGTCCCAGACCGCTTGGAATCAACACAACACGAAACGTAATTGTAAATTAACATCACAAAATGGTCGTGATGTTTTGTTTTACGCTGTGCATTTTATTATAAAATATTTTTTCTTGGGTTTATCATGACGATTTATTTATTGATAAATGAAATAAAGTTCTATTGCTGGGTTTTTAAAACCTAATTATGGAGCAGTCTTCGATTTATCCAAACAGACCACCATCTCTTAGCTCAGACAGCTCCTTGAAAAAGCCTGCAACTTACCGAAAACACAAAAACGCGGCGTCTGTTTGAGCTTAGCACAAGATGATTTCAGTCAGTGTATATTGCTGCATTTCAATGATATGATCTCTTTCCTTTGCCCGAGGCATTTGCGTATTGCTTTTCACAAAACGGTAAAATTAAGTTCTTCGACTAAAACGACCTTAAGCCTTTCGAATAAGCTTTTATAATTTGTTATAGATATTGATTAGAAAAAATAAATGCAAGAATCTATGAAAACTCTTTGTAGTTCCCTTTTCGGTAGAAAATGTTTCATAAATATTCAGTAACTGTTTGAAAAATTTAAAAAGACTCGTCTCAAATGAGGCTAGTTGGAAAAGCCGTTATAATTGTGAATATAACTTTTCTTTGGTCTTCTCGAAAGGTCAAGTTAAATTCTTATCAAGAATGTTTATCAAGCCTCTTTAATGCGCCACCACTTTCAAAATTGACTATTAATTCGTGTCTAAATTTAACATCCAAGACGATTTTGAAATAGAATGATGTTGGTTTAATTTTTCATCCGCTAAATAGATTTGCGTTTTCTAGAAGAAGAAAAAGGTCCAAGGTCGTTGGCTATTAAGAGCTCAAGGAAAGAAAATTTGAAACGATTGCTGCTCAAACACAGACCGAGCTTTCAGCACCATTACACATCCTAATTTTCTTTGACCACATATTTCCGTTTATTTTCGGCTTTTTTAATAGTTAACCCATTTAAAGTATTCTAGTATCTTTGTAGTGTGCATATGAACAAACGTGATATCGAAAACATGAAAACTGTGTAAAAATGAACACACTTCATCACTTAGCAATTTCTTAATTTTGATGCAAAAATCTTTTTGAGAACTCAAAAAGCGTTAAGTGCCTCTCGTATATTCGATTCCTGTATATGTTAATTGCTTAGAGAGTTTAAGTGTTCAATTCAGCTTGTGCATACTCAATGAAGTGAGGTCAAAAACGCCATTTTGAGTGCAAGTGTAATATAACTAAATTTGATGGATTAACACTGTAGGTTGTGTGCTAGTTTTGAAGTTCTACTATTTGTGAAGAATTTTGATCGAGATTTTCCATTTGTGGTCGCTCTTTGAAAGCCATTTGAACCGTTCATTAGATTAGACATTTCCGATCAAAGCGTTCAAAAGTACATTCAAAGGACATTTCCATTCTAGTCATAAAAGCTATTTATTAATAGTTTTCATTTCTCAAAAGCGCAATTAATATATGGTTCGAGCGAGTTTGACGCTTTAACACTTAATGAAAAAGAAAAAGGTGTTCTTATCAATTTTTCGCCCATTAAGATTACGCGATAGTCCCGAATGTATAGTCAATTTGCCATTTACAGTAAAAGGTTCATTTTCAAAATTATGAATTATCGTCCTACGTTTTTGAGAGACTCTTCAAAACAACAGTTTTAGAGTTTTTTAAAAATAGTACACAATTATTTCGCGATCTTGTAACAACAATTAAAGTGCCATTTTGCGTTTAGTTGTATTTAGCGTTTTAAAGCACATAAGACTTAAAATTGACAGTCCGCATTTTATTTTATCCTCGGCACCCCAATTTTGTTATCCATAATGTGAAAGTAGTTGTTGGCCATTATCTGCTCCGTTTATCTGGAAAATAGAAAGATTATAGGTTTGTTCGCAAGACAATTTTAATCTCTAGTATAGATCTCCTGTGATGTTCCCTAGGATATCTCGTTTTGGACACCCATGCAAAGATTAATAATTAAACGGAAGTTTGAAAAAGAATTAGTTGAAATTTCTCAATATTCGAAATGGCTTCATTTTTATCTTCTTCAGTGTGGCCGAAGAAAGCTCTTGCTTCAGTTGAAAAACGATACTTTTAAACTGTCTATAGAGATTGATCTAAACTATGCAGCTCTGTAGCTGCGATCAAATTTTCTCTGTATGCTTTCCATATCGGAGCCAAGTGAACGATGAAAAGGTTATGAAAGAAAAATAAATTTTTGTTTGTACTGGCTGCATCAAATGTCAAAAGCTGTCTCAACGTTACTGGTAAATGGGGCCGATAAATGCAACAAGTGTATTTTGTCAGAAATGTTTATTTTTCCCCCTCTCCACAGATGTAAAAGCCATTAGGATGTAATGGGCTTGGCAAACAAGGTTTCTAGAAATGTTATCTACAGAAAAAAGGTCTGCGCCAAGCAACACGAATAATTTGTCTTACTGTGGACTAAATTTAACAATATGTTAATTATGTACAAAGCTGTTTCAAAACATTTCAAAAGAAAGACCAGAAAAGCTGGTTATAAAAAACCTTCGCTTCTAAGAATTTCGTTTTAACATTTTTTCTCCTC